>JAEBDU010013267.1:269594-414182 GCA_016802625.1 Heliconius numata | reverse complement strand
AACATATGTTTCATGGTTTTCTAGAATTCACCCCCTAAGGGTGCAAATAAAGGGTTGAAAGTTTGTATGGAGAAATCTTTAAGTCGCCACCGATTTTTATAAAATTTGAAATTTAGACTCTTAAAAATATTTCATTGAACACATGTTTCATGGGTTATTCGAATTCACCCTTAAATACGCAAGCGAAGCTGCGCGCGTCCGCTAGTTACAGTATATAACCTCATAATAAACATTTACAGTCTGGCCTCGTGACTGGTCTCACGCTATCATATTTTTTCTTAAATATTTTTTCTATATATATTGACTTCTAATAAATATGTAATATATAAAATTATTTATGTATGTACAAATGTATCAGAATCAGCTTAATGCTTTCAGTGCTTATCTGGTTCTACATAAGGACCTGGATCCACACTCCGTTTCCACGTTCTTATTCTTCATCTCAATTTTGAGATATTGCCTATCATCTGCTAATATACCTGACACTATAATATTATATTGTTGTAATTGAGATAACTAATAGAAACGTTTGCGCTATTAATTGAATATATTGTGTCCAATATTCTAGGGATTGCATATACTCGTATGTATGTATTAACAATTACATTATGATAGACGAGTGGTGACGCGTGAACGCCTAATAAGGCCCCCTGAGGTTGTCGAAGCCTTTATTTAGATAGTAATAAACGTATAATAATTTCGAATTGGGTCGTCACTGTATGATTTAGTTGTGAGTGCTTGGACGGTATACAACAGGTACCGGTTCAAATCCCGCTACGTTCAAATTTTGATATGAGTGGGATGGATTTGTATAGGATTTTGTTACAATATTAATTTTAAAATAAAGTAGAGAAATTTATCACTAGTTCCTCCTTTACAAAGATAAACAGAGAAACAAAGTGTCTGTAACGCACAATTTTAACGCCAAAATAACACGTGCAAACACTCCATTGGGCAACTGACATTTATTACTAACCGGACTACGGTTGAGTTACGGCCACGCAAAGCGCAAATATTTGCCCCCTATTTTGTATGAAGATTTATAACTGCCCGGTATAAATGTCTTGATACCTACCTACTTGTATACGTTTTAAAAATAGGCTAATAAATTATAATGGCACTGGGGGTGCTAGTTCTATTTCCGATTGTCGTCATTTTATTTATATGTGAATGTGTGTTATTCGATAATGTAATGTTTTTATGGAAAAAAATACAGTGATCGTGATTTCAATTGGGATCATAAGAGATTTTTTTTTCAAGTTGTTAAGACTGACCTAACAGACCATGTATAAGCGAAACTGCTGGAAGTCCGAAGGTCTAGGTCTTTTCCCTTGTTTGTCCTTGACAATCACCACCTTTTTGAGGCTGTGCTGTCTCCACACCTGATTGCATACCCAAGGAAGCTCAGAACACGCTGATAGGAGATTATAAAAAGCCCTGTAGAGACGACATTCTCAATTGTGCGGCGGTTTGGCGAATTTTTCAGTCCAGGAGATTCTTAGCAAGTGGATACTAAGAAGAAAAACTCCTGCACCACATTTCAAAAATATCAATCCTCTACATCTCTCTTGTTTTGATATACCTGGTGTTTACGCCGTACAATGATTATTTAACACGTATTTTAATTTTGTTGGTAATACCACTGATTTTCCAAAGACCAAGCATCGTACTGTTTTGCTATTGTAATATATATCTTTATTTCTGGTACATAGTACAACTTTTATTTTGTCTCTATTAACAGCTAAACCTAGTTCCAAACTCTCTGTCTCCCTCATTGTTTTTTCAAGACAGTCCTTGTGTCTGGAACGGAAATAGAACAAAATTGTCCGTTTTACATCGTCAACTAGCGTAAAATAAAGCATGAAACTGAAAAAAACAATATATATGCCCACAATCCATATGGAAAAGTGATTCTGAACAGTCTAAAGTGCGCCCTCGATTTATCTTGACTAGTTTTATGACTGTAATATTCCCATACGAGTGGAGATTAAAAATTCAAACAGTCGCTCGTATAAATGTCGATCCAACGATTAGAACTTTGTCATAAATTGAAAATTTATTGCAGTTATATCTTTCATATTCATACATTTCTAAAAACTTTCTACGAGAGCAAGACAATAGAAAATTTATTGTGTTAACACAATAGGTGTCGAAGCGAAGCGCGGCGTTGAGTTCCGCCACTCATCACGCAATGCCTCCAGAATTTGACGGAAAGTGGGAAACGCAGTGTCTTAACACTAGGTTCCCTCTGCCTACCCTGCTGTGCGTGTGATACAGCGTGAAGCTGATTTTGATTTAAAACTAATAATAGCCTATTAAAAACAAAGTATCTGAAACTAAAAGTTTGCCACACATTGATTATATATAGCATCATCCATTTGGCCGATAGCCTATTCTTCTCTCGCTCTGTCAATGTCACTATGACGTATTTAGCTCATTTGTGCGGACCTTTTAGCACTTTGGGTTTTAGAGGTACCAATGAATTGGTTAACTGAATTTATAGGATGTTAGGACTTAGTAGTAACACTTATATTACATGACTTAGTAACGTATGACAGACTGTAAATGCGTGGTTGTGAGTTCGATTCTCATTTGGGTAATAAATCGTTTTCCCATTTGGGTAATTTGGATAATAAAACGCAGCGTTGGTAGTCGCCGCTCGTAAAGGGGATGCATAATAATATTTTTTTTGGCCTTTCCTACATATCAGGAAAGGAAGAGAACCGTTGAGACATTCCGTTTTTTATTAAGACAGTTCCTCAGTTTCCACGGAATTCTTAAGGCATCATTCATTATCGTTTTTAACAAAAACAATTGTATTTTTGAATGAGGTCTTTATCATTGTATTTCTATGTCAGCCTTGGCATATAGAGCTAGAAATAATCAAGACTCTAATATCATTATATCTAGGACAGAATTATATTCATTTCCCCTCTCAAGTAGATATAGCCCGGCGTTGAGTTCCGGCTCTCAGCACACAATTCCAAAGGTAACAGAAAATGAAAAATAAAAAAAATAAGCTTTTCATTTTTTAACCACTCAACTGAAATTATAAGACAAAATATGGTATATTTAAAACAGCTGATAAGAACCTCGTAAATTAGCTTGCAAAATTATGAATTACTTCCGTCTTCCCGCGGCTTAGCTCTTGATTTTGTGAGCGAAAATTAATTTTATAATCTCCGTTTGTTGAAATTATGATGGTGACCACGCAAAGGTAGAAGTTTTTAGATTTTACTTCGTGCTATGATAGTATAAATTACATATTATTTGTTATTACTTTTTTTTACAATTTTGTATTAAATTGGGTATAATTAAGAGTATAGAAATGTATAAACAAGCCTTGACTCGCAAATTCCAGGCTCTACTCTGAGCTCATCACCCTGAAACACGATGTACCAGCACGGTGAATTTATACTTGAATGATTAAACTAAATCAAAGCCAAACCTATAAATAGGAACTAATCAATGGATTTTTTCCTAAATCACTTTTTTTTTAACTTAAATTACGTCGTTATTCCTATATATTCCATTTTGCATTTGCATTTAATTCTCAGGATTAATGTCCCTTCCTTTCCACTCACATAAATCTATCAACACAAAGATTTAATAAGATATCGAAGGTGCTGCGTGAAATTCGGTCGATCTATAACTCATATATCAGAATGTAAGGTAAGGAGGCAGAGTTACGCCAAGTTGCTATCGTGAGACCATAATTCAAGAGTTTTCAACTTGTGAAATCGAAATGTATATTATCGTTTCCAATGCATATTTTAAAAGGTGATTTAAAACAGTTTTAAATGCCCGCTCTTAAGAGGTTGGTCAATGGTAATATATGGACTGGATAATGGTAAAAAGCGGAGGAATTATACTATATTACGTTAAATGGTTGATGAAAAGATTGAGTAATATTTTTTCATATGTTTACTTTGATGTACCCTGAAAATGTGTACATATGTGTATAAAGAAAGAATCTAGTGCTAAGACACTCCGTTCCCAACTCACCGCATATTTTGTTTAAAAGGCGATGGTTGCTAAAGGATTGAACCTCACTCGGGGGAATAAATTATTTTTATTTCTGCTCTAGAAAGACAAAGTACGTCGTTGAGTTGCGCCATACATCATTCTTGTGTCTTAAATATGGAAAATTTGTATTTTAAAACTTAAAACTAAGAATTAAAGTATATAAAAAATCTAACACAGCCATATAAATAATATATTCCTGCAAAAAACAGATACAATATTATGAAAAACATATTTTAAATCTTACAATTTTAAGCTACTAAAACTATTAAAATCTGAACGTTGAAGAAAATTAGTTTAAACTGTCAGATCTACGAGTAGCAGTAGACCCGACGGTGAATGGTACGATGAACTGGTCACAGTAACGCGGTTAGTTAACGGTACCAGACCTAGAGCTAGATCCTATTATACATTTTGAATAATATTTCCTATAAACGTTACAGTTGCACATTCGTATCTTCACAATCGGCATCATAATTGAAATAATTTTCATTTCCCGGCTCTGATAGACGAAGTGCAGAGTTAAGTTCCAACACTCAACAACATTGCGTAATGTCTCAAAAAAATTAGAAGAATAGATGAAACGGACTGTCTTAACGTCTTCCTCTATCTTCCCTTACTGAATGAGAAAAAACCGGTGAAGTGCGAGTTATACTCACCCACCGAAGGTTCCATACCAATATCAGTCAGTCACCAATTATGTATTTTTGATCATCATCATCATCATATATACTACGTAATAAAACAAACGGCATAATATTTTAGCAACCATATTGAAGCGAAGTCAACAATCGAATCACACCGCAGCACTCAACTACAGTCGCTGCTAAATCAAACGTTTAAGTTCAGCAACCAAGTGAAATTCCAGAAGTGCACACTACAGTGACAGTTACGTGGTTAGTTAGAGTTTCTGTCATTTGCATCTAGATATACTATAGTAGACTTATATATGTAGGGCAATTATGTTATGTTCAGACTGGCTAATATATAGGACAAATATGTATTATATGACAATATTGTACTAAACGGGGTTGCCAACTCAGAACAGCTTGACAACTAGTTCCTTAAAGATGGCGGATCCCGATATATATATGATAAATTTTTACTTATAATAAAATCGTTACGGATCGGTGTCTGTGCGTAGACATAGAAGAAAAATGTTGATGGTGGCATTTAATAACCAATGATTTTTTATCTGTTTGTCTGTGTGTTTGTTCATACTTATCTCAGAAACGGCTTAACCGATTTAATTGCCTTACGAGACATAGCGTGAAACTAAAAAACAATATGAAAAGCAATTTCTCCACAATGGTAAGACAAAGCCAGGCGTTGAGTTCCCACACTCCACTCATAATGTCTCGAATAAAGGCGGAAAGTGGTAAGAATAGTCTCTTCATAGGTCTCTGCCCAAGTTGCTATAAGAAGGATAGAACGTAGGAAGAAACTAACTTTTCCGTAGCCATGCGGTAAAGTTGGCAGACAGAACCGTTTACCGGGAACTCCGTTCCCCACTTTCCACCGAATTTCCTAGACATTGTCTGGTAAATAGCGAAAAGCAAAAAAAAACATAAAGTTCTTCCGACTTTAAAACTATCGAGTTATATCAAATATCTTCTAAATCCATGATAATATAGTAACAAATACAAAACAAAACTTTCTAAATAAAATATCGAAGAATGTACCAAAAATGTAAATCCGTCGACGCTTTCGAAAGCTTCTTACGAATAATCAGACAGCCGAAAGAATACCTTAATATGACACTTTCCGTTCTCAAGGGACCAAGCACAATTCTATTTGCTGTATAATGATACTATTTTTATTTTCGAGGCCGTCATGGCGCAAAGGCGGAGCGTCCGTAAAGCACGACGATTGTGGGTTCGATTTCCAATGGAAGGAATGAATTATTTAATTTCCTTGCCCAGGTAAGAAGATAAAGCGCGGCGTTGAGTTCCGAGCGGTCACCACACAATGTCTTGAAATTTCAGTGATAAGTGTGAAACGAATTGTGTTAACAATAGGTACCGTCCGCCTATTCTGCTATATATGGGATATTTCAGCTAAAAATATTAAAAGTGACGATTTCTAAGCTGAAAATACCAAAGGATCGTTCTTTTAAACACGCTAAGTAATGACTTAGCGTGTTTAAAAGAAAGAAAGACAGAACTTAGATGCATTTGACCTAACTTCGACAAAAACGTGACTTTTACATTTTAATAATTTAAATACGTTTTATATCCAAAATCTAAACATATTGATATATACAGAACGGAATTAGGAACTTGATTATGCACCATCATAACCCCTTAATGTACTAGTTACTTCATGTATTCCAACTCAAACTTCATCTATAGAGACTATATTAGTGAAATTCAAATATATTGGGAGAATAAAATTTAAAAATCTTTCGGGGCTCATAGAATTTTAGGTAATTTTAAAATTTGTTTCTCGAATTTAGATCCAAATTTGTCTATATGAACTTAAAAAAGGATAAAAAAATTCTGCTGAAATTCCTGTTTAAAAACAGCTTCCCACTTTTTTCGGAATAACAGGAGAAGCAAAGGGAACATACTGTTTTAAAGCATTCCATTCCCTAGTTTTAAAGCCCAATTTTCGAGTTTTAAGTGTTGAAAATAACGCCGAGTGTTAAAAATTCGAAGCACCGTGACGCAATTGGGTGTATATAAACGTGATTGTTGTGGGTTCATTCAAAGAAATGAATTATTCATTTCTTCGCTCCTTCAAAGACAAATCACGGCGTTCAATTACGCCGCACGAGGCAAGAAATTAAAAATAAATTCCAACATACTCATACAAAATTGTCCGTGCAAAATCTAAATTGCAATTTTAGTCTGAAACTAAATTAAACTTCACAGAATGCAAAGCGTACATTGTCCATTATACGAGATGACTACCTTTTTGTGTATGTATAACATTTATTTTATAAACTTATATATTTACTGTTTAAAATAACATTCTTTTGTTTTTCTTCAGGAAAATTAAAAGAGAAGAGATTTTAATGTTTATTTTCCTTATACTTTTCCTGCATCTTAAAGGAACGGCACAGCATCTACCTGTACAGGTGAAAGTTGTGGGTTCGGTTGATAATCGGGGAAATTAATTATTTTCATTTACTCGCTCTGGTAAAAAGACAAAAAACGGCGTCGAGTTCCATTGCTTAACACGCAATATCCCGGGAATTGGGTGGTACGTGCGTGATACAGCGTGAAGCTATTATCTTTTAGGAGAAACAGACTATTTTTCACAAATACATTTCCAATCTACAAACCTAACCGAACAAAACTGAGCCAGTTAACACGATATCAAACATTTTTGTATACAACAAAAAGCTAAACCATAAATAACACTATACACACCGCCACGTAAACAAAGTGCCAATCTAAAACAATATATGCGTATTATGACATACCATTAACCTATATAAGCTGGAAAAAAACTAAAGTGAACTAAAGTGCAGTGGTCTGGTAAAAAATTGTATAGCGGGCGAAACGCGAGGTGAGAGACGACCAATTTAGCGTATTTACACGGAAAATTGCTACCATGTTTCATTGGGATGACCGTCGCCACCATCTTGCTGTGTTGATATAATAAATTATCTGTTATATGTTATATATGTTTAATGTATAGTTGTAAAACGTCCTATATATGTATCTACTATTATATGATACTAGCGGACGCGCGCAGCTTCGCTTGCGTATTTAGGAGTGAATTCTAATAACCCATGAAACATGTGTTCAATGAAATATTTTTAAGAGTCTAAATTTCAAATTTTATAAAAATCGGTGGCGATTTAAAGATTTTTCCATACAAACTTTCAACCCCTTATTTGCACCCTTAGGGGGTGAATTCTAAAAAACCATGAAACACATGTTCAATTAAATATTTTTAAGAGTCTAAATATCAAATTTTATAAAAATCGGTGGCGATTTAAGACTTTTTCCATACAAACTTACAACCCCTTATTTGCACCCTTAGGGGAAGAATTCTAGAAAACGATGAAACACATATTCAATTAAATACTTTTAAAAATCTAAATTTCAAATTTTATAAAAATCGGTGCTGATTTAAATTTTTTTCCATACAAACTTTGAACCCCTATTTCACCCCTTTAGAGTTAAAATTTTTCAAAATCCCTTCTTAGTGGATGTCCAGAATACGAACGTAAACATCTGTCTAAATTTCACGTTTTTACCATCAGCGGTTACGGCTGTGCGTGCGTCTTACCTCAATCAGTGAGGACAAGTCCTTTTATATATATAGATGTTGAGGCTGTGAGATTGTTAACTAGACGGTAGTGGAGTCGATTTCCAGTTGGAGGTTTTCTCCGTCTAGTTATAAGACTAATATTAGATTTCTAGGTTCCATCTGCCTATCTAGATATTCCGGTCTAATTCAGTTCACCAATTTCCGTTGCACAGATACACAACTACATCTTTTACTACGTACCTTTTAATAAATAAAAAGATAACCATAGAAGCAGAAAGATACTAAAATTTCTTTATTTTATTATGAAAAGAAAGAGAAAAATAAGAAAAATATATCCTTTAATTAACTGTACTCATCTAATTGAATCAACCATCAAAGTTATGTATAGTTAAATATAAGTTCTTCTGCTTTAATTAACGAAGGCACTTATGATTTTATTATACGTTTCATTCTCCACCTCACTAAACATCTTTGATTACTTGAAAATATAAAAAACTTTCTAGATTTCATCTTAGATATGTAGAGATCCCAAATGTTCCCTTCAACTAAACTAAAAGTAGGTCAGTCAGATTGGCCAATTCACACGGTTGTCCGCTTAATCTTGATGAGGAGATGTCAGAAAAAAAATAATTTTAGAAATGTAAGAGATTTTTTAAAAAAAAATTGGACGGAAAATGGAACTTCATTCGGAAGAACTTCATTCTCTATTTTCCGCCCAATTTTTTTTGTCGTAACAGCATATGCCCTCTACCTACTCTGGTGTGCTCCCATATAAAACGTGTATTTCTGTTTTTTTTACATGTACATTTTATTTAATTCGAATTAAGACCCTCTGTAAGAATGTGTAGCTGTAAAATTGTATAGCTTCATTAACGAGTAACGCAAACTGGAACCCTGATACTATCAAATTTTCAAACGCAATTTCAAAGTAGTTCGAAACATTTTTTGTTTTCACCAGAATTCTAGTTAGCACTCGACCCACCACTGCGTACTTACGATCATCCATCGTAAAAAGTGATATAAACTTTAAAACATCCCCATCAATCTTATGATGAGAAAAAGAAAAAAAAATCCAGAATATTTAAGCTAAAAACCGCGTCGTAAAACCGGCAGCCTTTCATTCTGAACCTTCTCTCACAAAATCGAACGTGATTGGACCTTTAATTCAATTTATGTATTACCTCACCTAGCAACAGCGGTGAATGGAAAGTAAATTCGTGTTCAGGCTTTCATCACTCACACCAATATTTTATTCAATACTCAGGCACTTACACGCTACATGGGGGAAAATCAAATTGTCTTGACGAACCGAGATTCGTATACTATACCACCTCTTTAGTATGTATGGATGTGTAGAATGGTTAAATTTTAAACCTCATTAAGTATTTTCAATACTGATTGTGTGTCCTATCGTTTGAATTTAGGTTATCTTCAATTCTCATGTAGGTGAAAACGTGGAGTTCCATATCCTCCTCATCTTCACCACCATACTATGGTGGGACTTAACTGTAGAATTTCACATAATTCTACTTTTGGAAAGAAAAATAAAAGAGAGATGATATAATTTTATCGTCTTTCCAATCACTTACCAATATACAATTTAATTGCAAATAAAACATCAAAATTTTACTGAACCATACTTTTCTACAGAAATATCTTTATTTTCTTCACAATCTTTAAATGAAACAAAATTCTAATTTCCAACCACCGACCGTGTGCAGTCAGATACAAAATAATTGTACAGAAGCTTTCCATTTAGAAATATATCAAACGAAATTGATAAACAATTTAAATTTACCAATCAATCTCACCAATTTCAGCATTTTGCTTAATTGGTATTTACCAATTTTCCAATACAACTTTGTACGAAACGCACCTGTATCAAGTTCGACCTGACCTATATTTGGTACCATTCGTCACTCAGCGCACGTTCTTTTCCCAGTTTATTACTTTCAAAAGAATCAGTTACTCTTCGGAGCTTGTCTTTTTTGCGTTAAACGTTCAAACGACTTTTATTTATTGATAGAAATTCAAATGAAGTTTTGTTAGACTGTCTCATTTGTATTGTATGTTGATCCCTTTTGTTTAAGAAATAGTCTTTTATCCTGATTAGAATGAAAATTTGTAAAGAAATGTACAAGATGGTTACTACAGCATTTGGTACTGACAAACTATTAATATACCGTCATGGAATATCTAAGTGGTTGTGATGCTAACGACCCTAATTAAAGATTTGTTTTTTTAATTTCCCAAGTTTATGTAGGTGCTTAATATATCTCAATTAGCTACTTTACTGTTCTACAACAACAACAAGAATGTGACTATATTGGATTAGTTGATATTGGATTATTTTATTAAATTATATTAATTCGTAAGTGAAGGTTATTAGAAAAAAAATATTTGTTTTACTGAAAAAAATATTCTTTTTGTTTTATTTTTATACTATATCCCTCATTTAATATCGTAACAGTAATTTTAAGGTGGTTAAAACCTACTGTTACAATATTCCATTCCCCACTTTCCACCCACGTTTCTTTTTACTATTAGAGCGAGAAAATGAAAACAATTCACCCCGAGACGGATTCGAACCCACAACCGTCGCCCTTACAGCCAAACCGTGTACCGCTGCGTAACGATGACCTCAATCACATTTCTAACAATCTAAATTTAATAAATTAAGCAACAATTCCAAAATACTAATATGTTGGTCGATTTGTTTCAGCAGAAGCACCCTCATGTGATATTTGAGGCGCGCACAAAAGTGAACAAGGGGTGTGGCAACAAGCTCGACTACAGGAACAAGAATAGACGTGTCAAACACATCACCTACCATCAAACTTTGTTAACCGACGTTGCGGAATACACGTGAGTACAAATTTTAACATTTTAAATTTTAACATTCAATTTTAATACTAGATAAGAGTTAGGTAAAGAACCTTTATCTGACTATCCAAAACAAAAAATTGTTCGAACCACCAGTTTCTGAGATAAACGCGCTTAACCAAACAAACTCAGCTTCGTAATATTAGTATAGATTAAAACGACTATTTACATAGGCATGTCGGGGCTGTATATGATAAATGAATTAAATGTCACGCACATAGGTCACGCCGCAGACAACATTTGTTCTGGACATATTACAAGATACTACTTGGTATTTAAATACAAATTACTACGAACTAAATTAATATCTATGGGTAATTCAATACAGAAATTACTTTCATCGAACTAAAATTAATATGAAATTTATTTATTGTATCTTTTTACATTTGACTAGATAATGAATCAACGAATGAATGATAGAAAGTGGGGAACGGAGTGTCTTAACACCGGAATCCCTGCTTACTCTGCTGTGTGTGGGATATAGCGTGAAGCTGATAATTATTAAAAAAAATGAATCAATGGGATGATATCTATTTATATCTCAGATACGCCAATTAGAGGGCGCTTCGTAATCAATTACGCCATTAGTCTATTCAACTGAATTAAAATAGTAACTTCACACAAAGCAGGTAGGCAGAGAGAACCTAGACAAGATACGGATGTGGAACTTAACACCGTGCTTTATCTTGAACTTTGATCAGTAAAAACTAAAATAAAAATAAATAAATAACACAAGCTTGGATCGAACCGAACAGAAGTATTGAATTAGAGAACAACAAATAAAAAGGACAAATTTATGCTACAAAAGCGTTATCGACATGCCGACATTCATTTTTCGACAAAATATGAAAATTCAATATAAACTACTTATGATAGCAGAGGCACCAGCAAAGTGAATAATGCAGTCAGCCCGAAGTTACCAAACAAGTTTTTCAGTTCCTCGTTGTCCGAGCGTACGGGAACTTCTTGATGAATTCCATTCCTATAGAAAAATTGTTCGCGAATGTTGGGGAAACAGTTGGAATTTGTGGACAGAGAATTATGAGCACGATTCCGAAGTTTTCTCTTTAGTTTTTTTTTTTTACTGAATATGTTATCGTTGAGATAGGTTTGTGTAATCATTGACGCGGTTGTGGCACGGAATCTGAATTATTTTCATTTCATTACTCTAATTAGAAGCGCGAGTTTGAGTTTTGTCACTAAACACGGGGAACCAGGAGTGTGTATTTCCACTAGGTTCTCTCTATATACCTTACTATATGTTGGTACAGCGTGAAGCTTTTAAATATTGAGACGATGATGGTTTCCTTATAAACTGATTACTTTCAATATTAATTACAATCAATCTAATAATGTTCATGTTACATAGCTGTTTTTATCAGTGTAAAATTCTTAAATAAAAAAAATTCGTTAGAACCGAGAATCAAGAAATAATAAATTATATTCCTAGAAAAATTCGAATATACAACCACCAATCAGTCTCACACAACCCGACTACACTATAGTATATTAAGCAATATTTTATCTGTAAAAAACGTGACACGTCCAGTAAATGCGTGACGTTTCGTAAACAACGCTAATAGGTGTGTTAGAGATGGAATCTTTAGTCACGTGCTGTTGCCCTTTTGTCAGCTACATTCTGAGGCCATTTGTGACCTGGCACATCCCTATTCAATTGAAAAATACACGATATCTCGATACATCGATATGACTAGGGACCATTGTGCGTGTCTCGAGTAACGCCGCATAAATCAATCGATTCCAATTTGTTAGGAAAAACCTTTTTTATTCTATATTGTAAATGTACTCTTGGGTAAGATGTTGGAGTTTCTTTAGGTTTTATGTTAGCATCTATTCTTTTAGCCCAGAAACCAGCCCTGGCGCAGGGGCACAAGTGTGTTACCGTAAACACTATAGGTAATGGGTTCGATTTCTATTCGAACAAAAACTCTAGGATATGAAATATTTTATATTTTCATTTTCTTGCTCTGGTAAAAGGAATTAAAATCTAAAAATTAGGATGTATAACATTCCCAAACACAAACATTAAGACAGTAATATTTCTTTCCAAATTCTTAAAATCTATATTGAAAAGATGAAATTGCTCACAAATCCGAGTCGAAATCACAGTTTATCTGATGAGCCTGTGATAACGTCCCATGGAACATTTTAATGATAGCTAGCGTACCTTTGGCATTTCGATTCGTCTCGAATTGACTTAAAGTATAACGACCGGTTGGCTTCCAGGCTTATTGGATTCTTCTTTGGAGGAATATCAAAAGATTTAATTAAATATTTCATTTGGATATTTTTTAGACCTTTGAGTGCTGTGGTGGTAATGTTTGAGGAATGGTGATTTGAAAACCCATATTTTATTTAACCATTTTGTACAGTTTTATTTACTGGAAGGAATGATGTATTCACATTTCTTTCAAAGCATGTATGTATGTATGAATTTACATGTATAGCAAGAACAAAATAAATAACAGAGGCCTTAGTGGCGCAGTGAGACGTCTGACCGTGGACGAGACGGTTGAGAGTTTTATTCCCACTAGGAATAATTATTTTTCATGTCCTTGCTTTGAGATAACAAGAGAAAGAGAGAGAGAGTAGCGTTAAGCGTCTCGAAAATTAATCGAAAAGTGAGGAAAGATCGAAATAATTATATTACTTTATGGAACTACTGCACTACTGGAGAGTACCTCAAAATTAGATAAAAAATAAAGAACAAACTTTAACACTACCTTCTCCTAACCAAAACAGTGACAATGCGTAAAAAGAGAAAACCCATTCAAACGCAATTAAAACGCAATTTTAAAATAACTTGGGGAAAAACGATTGCCACATGAGCTACACATACGGGGCATAAGCGAAATTAAATTCCCCAAAGGCTTTTTGGGACGTACAACGACGTAAGTGTAACGGAACGTCCCAAAAACATTTTCACAAGGAAACAAGCGGCCATGACAAATCACGCAGGTCACCCCCCGGCACAGCCCTGGGAATTAATTCAGTCCATTAAAACACGCTCTTCCTGCTACTATGCTCATATATTTTGATGGTAAATAACTGTGTCGCTGATGTGGTAGAGTTGATAGAAATTTGGTTGAGTACAATGATTATAGCTTCAAAGTTTAGTTAGGGGATGAATATTTATAATTTAGTTTAGTCGGTTGTGGGTTCGATTCCCGCTCGGGGGAGTGAAATATTTAATATTTTTATTTTCTCGCTCTCGTATCGAGGTAAAGCGAAAACGCAAATTGGGAACGGAATTATCTTAATAGGAACGGATCTCGCATATATCTAGTATTAAGACACTCTCTCCACCGAACGACATCAAACCCACGGTGGCCTCATAAAGTACTAAAAATAAAAAGATAAAGACTACTATTTAAAAAAAAACATATATTTTCCCCCTATACTCCAACCCTCGGGCCTCGTTTAATTGGCAATAACGTCAATCATTTAGACAAAATCATAAATTCAAACGACTCCACTACGGATTGGTCCAATAGAAAATTCTCGAAGGCTCTCGAAATGCGTTCAAATTTCTCAGTTCCGATAATGAGGTACTTGACGGACCGAAGATAAAGTAGATTAAGGGCCGAAATTAAGGAGGTAACCTTAGAATTTAAAACGCTCCACCTTTTCCAATTCCATAATTATGTGTTAGCTAAAGAATTATGAAAAAGTGAAGGAATAATTCTATTTTTAGAGAAAAAGTAACGGTGACATAAACGATAATATTTTATCAAGAATGAAATAATTTGTTATATTAGGAACGCGGTTGAAAACAAACATAATTAATTTGGAAGTCAGTAGCTCTGCGTCTATTTTAACGCGACAGTTGTGGTTTCGATTTTCACTCCAGGGAATGGTAATACTTCGATAACGAGACAAAACGCGGCGTTGAGCTCCACCACTCAAAACGCAATATCTCGAATATTTAGAGAGAACCGAATGACCGAACCGAACTCAAGATTTCCTCTGCTCCTTTTCTGCTATATGCGGTATACAGCGTGATGATGGAAAAAATAAATTAAAATATTCTTTAACAAATTTCCATGTCGATGATAATCTTAATTATTTTTTTATGTAATCCACAGTGGCCCAACTGTGGAATGGTGGCAGACAGGTCTCAGCGCTGAAGCCTTACAAAGGTACAAGCGAGATGTGCGAGAAACAACCAAGTATATAGAAACAGCGATAGTCATCGACAGAGCTATGTTTGAGAGGAGGAACGGCAGCACGAGGTCAGAAGTTGTCCACGACGCCATACAAGTCGCCAACATTGCTGATCTGGTAAGGAAAATCCCAAGAACATTTTAAACATGTTTTTATTATTACTTATTGCCCCTATATTTATATGATACTTTGTACAGAAATAAAATAAAGTGTGTTGCTAGACAAACAAAATATTATAGTATAGGTATATATTGAGAAGCAACTGTAAGAATTGCAATTGAACTGCATCTTTTAAAGCATCTCGCAGTATTTTTCAAACAACTCAAAGGAGAGCTTCCTTATTTAAATAGAACTTGTTACTATAATATCACAGTGTAGGTAACGTCTCCATCATTATATCAGCTCTATATTATAACGATATTTTGTTTCAACACAATACTGTTGTGGTGCAATGGCACAGCGACTGATTGTAAAAACGACGATTATGAGGTTCGATTCCCATTCGGAGTAATTTATAATTTTCATTCCCTTGCTGATCAAAATGATTAGGGTTACAAATCTAGCAATTTCGCTTGTCTTGTGGATACCCAATTGCAGCGGTAACCTCTTAAATTATCGAATGACACGTGGAGAACGGAGTGTCTTATCACCTTGTCTGTGCCTTCCCCCATTTTCAGATCCATTACGATCTCAGTAAAAGGCGAAAACACTTGAACTATAACAATATTTCTGATGTACATAAACGCTAAGTTTCAACCAATCCCCAAAACCCTTTTAACAAACACGCAATCTCATACAAAGAGACCCCATCGCCGCCCCTCGTATTGCACAAGTGCCTTTATGCTTCTACCTCCAACATTTACTTTAGACGAATAGAGATTCGTCTATGCATAGATGATTTACTACAAACGTCTATATTTCTTAGCTAACTATACAAATTTTGGTCTTAGATTTTTTTTTATAAATATAAAACAATGTTAAATTGATTAATGGGGCAGTCATTTAATTATTAACTAAAATAAGAGAATAATGATTTATCTCCAAATTTAGCAGACATAAATATAAAGGATGTCACAAAATCTACCCAAGATTCGATTTTGCTACCACTTTTAAAGTAAATTATTGTAAACTTTAAAAAAATTACAATTACACAGTTGAGAACTTAGAGTTTGTAAAAATAGAACTTTATAAGATTTCAATACGTGTTTCCATTATTGAACTATATTCGAAAAACAACGAATGTTTGCCAATTAAAATATTTTAATTTGGGGCCCTCAATATTCTTTTCCTATGGGATTAATAAGCCAAATACCACCAGTGGTACGAGACCAAACTAAAAGCTGCATCAACAAAATTCAGCCACAATTATAAAGAAATCAAATCAATTCATCAAAATTTTAATTTAATTTTATATATTCAATAAAAAAATCTATTTTTCTTTAAAATCAATCTTAATAATAATATTCAAAATGTTGTTTTCTATTTATGTATATGTAAATAAACAAGACAACTATTAATAAATTACATCGAAAAAACAAAATGAATATTTATAAAACATAAAACGTTGTATATAGATCAAAAATACAGATATAATCTTCAAACGATTACATCTCCAGTCTCCAGGAACATGAATAATTGATCAAAAATAAGAAATGCAGGATTTTAAAGAGATCCGCATTTGCTATTCCAAGGAACAAAAATTTTCATCTAAAGACCGAGCACGATGCGGGCTTCGCCAACTTAGCCCTTCTTTATACTAACGAGTTCTCTTAGCAGAGAGTTACATAGCGTGCTAGTACATTAGCAGTACATTATCGGGGTTGAAATTTGAAATGCTTCTAAGGACTTACCGTTACAAGTTTATAAGTTTAATGTGGAGCTTACACGTGTTCGGTAATGTTGCTGGGAACTGACAAGTAGAACTAATTGCTGGTTTTATAACATACAAAATTTTGCATGTGAATTTTGCAGGTGTCAAATGGAAATATCTAATAGATTTTTATTTATATAATTTTACAATAATTAGGCAGTACAAAAAACATGAAATTTTGTCTCGAGTACCGTATTCATCTCAATTCAATACATACTGGTATATTAGTTTAGACAATTAAAGATTTTGAAAAATTTATAAGAAAATCTCGTTTTGACAGCATTTTTTTTTTTTTAATTGAGTAATTTTTTTTTCCACCCCCTGTGCCTATTTAATAATGATTTGAGCCATTGTTCATTTGTTTATATCAATTTAAACTAATTTCACAATTTTTTTCCTACAGTACTTTCGGACACTTAACACCCGAGTGTCTGTGGTCTACATCGAGTCATGGCAGAGCGCTGACCAAGCTGATATAGAAAGAAAGCAAGACATTACTCGTGCCATACAGAAATTCAGCGATTATAGTGCCAGGAAACTATTTAAGATTGAAAAGGACACTACGCAACTGTTAACGTAAGTAATGTTTTCAAAATATAGATTTTAAGAAAATGTCATTAAAATTGGCACAGTACGAAATAATTTATAAGTATGTATGGTAAACCTGTAAGAGCAATAAATTCTGTACATGCAAAAAGGTAACACTTTTAGGGGTCTTTATACAAACAGAATAACAATAATTATAGCTATTTGAGCCCAATTGAGAGGGGGCAGGGCGCAGGGGCTACTGGTTGTGGGTTCCATACCCAATCGAGCAAATTAAATATTTATTTAAATTTATATTTTCATTTCTACGCTCTGGTGTCGAGGCAAAGTGCATTTGGCGGAGAATGGAGAACGGAGTGTCTAAATACAATGCTCCCTCTGCCTACTCTGCTGTATGTGGGATACAGTATGAAAATGATTTAATTTAATTTTTAATTTATATTATAAAATAAATTATATAATAATAATTAAAAAATCTTCTAAAATATAAATTCCTACTAAACATAAGTATCCTCGAACTGTCCCCAAATAAGCCAAGATGCAAAGCACATCATAAAGCAAACAATTTCAACTAAATTACACAGTATCAAGCAATCTCAGCGACATTTAACTGAGTATCAGTCGAATAAGCAGATTTAGGGCAAAACGTGATATCTTAAGCTTTCCATAGAAATGCTAACGAGAATAATTAAAATAAGAGCGGTAAGCTCTGTCGCTTTGCACTTTGGAGGCTTTCGTGGATTTTGTCAGATACTGTGCTTGAAATGGATGAATCTTGTATCGTTTGGATTTTTCATGGGTTCAAATCTAAGACGCTTTTAATAAAAATATGTATATTTTTTGTTTAAATTGTACTTAAAAAGATTATAAATCATCAGGTAATATCAAATACGAGTATCGCCAGTTCGTTTTTCGATACTAGACTATTCAACACAGTAAGAATTTCAAAATTCGAACCAGTAGTTCCTGAGATTTACATGTTCAAACAAAAAATTCTTCATTTTTATAATATTACGGCATAGATACTTACTACCGTATATTTCCTATATACTTAAATCGTAAATATACTCAAGTTCTTTGTTAGAAAATTATATAAATTCCGTTGAAATAGGATTTCGAACAACGCTTTTTTTCACTTCATGTTTTATTAATGTCTTCACTTTTCACTGTATTTTCAAACATTTTTACGTTTAATTCTAAAATGGACTTTAAATCGTTCTAATAAGGTTCATATTAAAACAGACTGCAACGTGCTAATTTTCCAAAACCAATAGATACGTGATAACAAGCGGATGTTCCATCATAATTTGCCTGTCAATGTTTTAGATCGACGATCAAACGATGAAAATTCATTAGAAATTTATTTTTAATTATTTTTTTTTCATAAGAATAATATTTATTATATAACAGGAAGAAAGACAATAGTGTTAAGACACTCAATAATTATATACACAAGCTTATTAAGATTTGTATTCATAATTACCGTCATGTATCATTGAATGATACTGAAAACTGACAAAAAAACAAGAAGAAGTTACGGAGTAAAGTTTTTTTTTTTAACAAAATCAAAAACTAAGTATTTAGCAAGGTATGCAAAGGTAACTAAATTTTAAGACATTCCTTTCCTCACTTTCGGCCCAATTTTCAAGACATTGCGCATTGAGCCATACAGTACCGTAGCGAAAAAATGAAAATAATCCTATCCACTGAGTGGCAATCGAACCAACATCAGCCACGTTTACAATAAGACCATGTGCTACTAAGCCAGATCAGCCTCAAATTTATATGATTTTGCAAAATTATGCATTATTTAAGTTAGGCCACTGTAATAGTCGAATATTGTATTGATTTACGTACTAAATAAGTTGAAAAGTTACTTTAACTACTATAGTAATATCAAAAATAAACTATTCGTTAGCAACAAACAAAGTTTGCAAGGTGCAAACAAATAGTATCGCATATTTTATTTACCATTGTTCTGAATCAACAAAACTCTTACGAGTAAGTACTGTTCGCAAAAAAATCTTTAAGAAGTATCGAGTTTATGTTCTATATATTACTAAGATTGTTTATTTAAAATAAGAATATACTGGCTTAGGTAACCCTGACGTCGACTTCCGCCATTCAACATGTGTCGAAAGCTAGGCGATAACAGTGTCTCAGCACTAGGGCCTTCACCTAACCTATTTTACGGAAGAAACGTCGATCTGCTTTAAGAAATAATATATAATTTGTACACTTAAAAACAAGAATCTAAATAGTTACAATTAAAAGAAAACGAATAAACAAAATATTTCTTATAATTTATCTGCTGACTGTACAATTATAAAGTTGCCGACTATTCTATATCACTTACAGCGTTTAAGTGTCGCTTAGTCGCTCGTTAGTTTCTTTGATGTGCAATCGTTTCTCTGTTGCAGACTCGTAAAAATTGTTCTGTTAAATATAAACATGATATATAAAAATACAATATATATTTATAATATTATACTTGTCCAATAAATGGAGATAATTAATAATTTTAAATGTCTTTTATTTAAAAAAAAAAATAAAAAATATTTTAGAGTAAATGCGACGGTTGTGGATTGAATCCCCACGACAAAGCGCGGCGTTGACTTACGCCATTCAAAGCGTATAGTCTCGAAAATTGTACGAGATGTAAGGAATGTCGGGTTTTAACATTAGCTTTCTTACATGCAAATTGTTTTTATATCCACAATCTGCTAGAAAGCGCAGCGTTAAATTCCGCCAATCAACACACTATGTCTCAAAAATTGGGCGAAAAATGAGGTACATCCAACACTCAATCAGCTATCAACGTTTGATACGTCACGTCTTTATTTTGTGTACCTATTATTTCAATTAAATAAATAAAATAATGAATAAAAAACGAAAATTCGATTATTATATTCGATTCAATTATTCGAATTGAAATAATTAATAAAAAACGAAAATTCGTTATTTTCACTAACTTCGTTACTTGCGCTATATGTAGTAGGACTCTTGAAATTTTCTTTTGTAATATTTTGTATAATTACACCAATATATATTCACAATGATTTGGATGGCACTTGAGCCAAATAAAACGAAGTACTAAAGTTTAAAGTTCGATCGTTATTCGGTAATTGAGGAGATTTTGAGGGCCTCGAAGAGTCCGTGGAAAGTATGTTCAGTGTATTTTAGGTAATAATTGAAATAGAAATATAAATACAACCGTAGATGTGTGTTAATTTAGATTATTTTTCTTTTTCTTAACTTCACGTTGGTTTCTCCATATGATAGGGTAGGCAGAGTAAAGTTAGTGTTAAAATACTCCCATTTTCCGCCCAATATTCAATATATTAGAAAATGAGATGAAACTCAACCCCGGACTTTGTCTTGTTTTTTTACCAATGGAAATCAAAACCACAATCGTTACATTTACAGTCAGTGAATGGCGAAACTCAACGCCGTTAAAAGCTAAAATTACATATTTGTAGGAAATATTCTTTACAAATGTATGTAAAAAATAACAAGTTCTTTAGATGCTACTATAAAAAAATAAATATAAAAAGTTGCCATAAAAGATTCATAATGAAATTACTCCACATACATACGAGTATATTGTAGAGGTATGTGAGTCGGCCTCGAGAATACTTCGTCAAGCTTATATCTATTTTTTGTTCCATTGTGCCGCGTAACCCAAATATGTCAGTTTTGCTTTGAGACAGCTCTAGGTTAGGGTTAAGTACCTATAAAATGTACCTATGAAATATTAAACCTAGAATAGGATGTGCCTGTAACCTAAAAAAGGTAAGTTAGGCCATCGTAGTGCAGTGGTTTAGCGTGTTAATGCGAGGACGTAGGTTCGATCCCGTCTCGAGGAAAATAATGATTATTATAATTTTTCGTTTATTTAAGACGAACCGATGATTTGTCATTTTTTTAAGACATTTTTTTTTTAATTTAGCGAATGGAATATAGCTTTATCTATTTCTTATTAAAATTTATTAGGAAACCCATCAAATTTGTGCGCTTACAAAATACGCAAAATGTTTAAGTGACCTCAAGAACTAAAATATTATAATAAAGTGGGAACCTTTCGGGAAAAACATAGAGATGTAGTCTTAAGTAATGAGAACAAATATGAAGCCAGTCGTAGCGCAGGTGTGCTTGTTAACGCGACAGGAAATGAAATACGTAATATTTTCATTTCCTCGCTCTGGTACAGAGGCAAAGCACAGCGTTGAGTTCCACAACTCAACACGCAACTCCAGAATTCGCCGGAAAGTAACTAAATCTCCTTTACTTGAACTTCATCTAACTATCCCGTCCCGTTTTACGCTTTGGATAGGGAACCCTTATAGAAAAAAAAGGAAAAAAAAATTGTAGAAATTACACACAAAATATGTGTATTACAACCTTTAATCCAAGTACGTCAAGTTTTTTCATGGTAGGCACTTAAGATATATTTGGTTGTTGACCTCAAAAGTAAATTGCTTTCTGTGGAAATAAATTGTAACGCTATTTCATTATATTTTAATATTGTACAAAGAAATATTTCTCATATTTCTTTTCAATGTTATAATTAAGTGAAGCTCTATCTCTATTGTGATGTAAGGTTATTGTGGCGCAGTAGAACGGTATCTGTCTAGTAATATATTCGATTTTCACACATTTTATATAAACTCTTTAACCATATTAATCGTGTAAATTTTGTATTTTAATTGGAAATCAGATATTTTTAGCTTCATGCTGTATCCTGCACATAACGGAATAGTCAGAGGGAACCCGGAAACTTGCTGCTGAGACACTCCATTCCTTAATTTTGAATTGAATGGCGAAAGTCAACGCCCCGCTTTGTCTTATTACCAGAGCAAATATATGAAAATAATTAATTCCCTCGAGTATGAATCGAACCCACAACCTAGCATGTGTAGACATAGTCACATGCTATGCCCCTATATATACTTTTGAAGTATTATTTAAAAAAAATTAATAGGTATATATTCCATATCTAATTTTAACTTCCATTGCATTTGAGATCAGCCTAAGAATAGCGTAAGCTAATTTCATTTTCATTTTCCAGCGGCCAAAATTTCCCTGGGGGAGAGTCGGGCATATCGGTACCGGACACGATGTGCACTCCGAAGTCGGTTGGCATATCCGTGGATACTAACGCTTACGAACCTCATCTCCTGGCTGGTACTATGGCGCATATGATCGGTCACAATATTGGTAAGTTTTTTTTTATTATTCATTATAATATGCAAAAAGCATTGAAAAATTACGTTAAAAGAGTAACGTACAGTACGTTACTCTTTTAACGTAATTACGTAAAACTTAACATTAGGTTCCCTCTACCTACCCTGCTGTATGCGGGATCCAGCGTGAAGCTGATTTTTAAAAACGTTAAATTAAAATTTGTATTATTTGTATATAAAGGAGGATGAATATAGCATAGAACATTCTTTTCCATTATCAATCTAATTTATAAAAAAAAAATTGCAATATTTCCAATATTATCTTACTTGTAAGTATTCTAGAGAACTGCTTAATACACAGGTTTTGGGGATATATTGGATTCATGTTTTCAAATTTGATTCATGATGCTCATTGATAGGCAAATGTTATTCCTCACATCTATTTTTACAAAGAGAAATACAATTTCAATATATATTATGCATGTATGTATGTATTTGTATTACAAAATGCTAAATTTAATGTACATCATAAGTTCCAATATTACTCTAGGTTTAAATTTAAAATATTTTATTTTTGAACCTTATTTATGATATGAATGGTAGCATTTAGCATTGATTTTAACAGAGTACAAACTGATAGGTAACTATTAAATAATTAATAAGTGTTTTTTTTTAAATAATATGGCTCTCCCTTTCCTCATATATGAAGAATATAAACAACTCTATTTATTCTCTAGGCATGGGTCACGACGACGGTAGAGACAACTGCTTCTGTCGCGACTGGCACGGCTGCATCATGGCACAATCTATCGTCGGCTTAGAGAACATACAGCCCTACAAGTTCTCCGAATGCTCCAAAAACGACTACATCAATGAACTACGCATCGGCCAAGGGCTGTGCTTGCTCAATAAACCTAATGAGGTGAGACTAACTTGTATTATATTTCCAAGTAAGATACGCCTTTAATATGGGAGTGGTATGGCTTTGTTATTTTGTTGTACGGATGAAAGAACAATTATACTGGTAATATGTTTGTTGTTAGAGGTATTGGCGCGGGGGTGCAAGTGTGTGACTGTAACGCGACTGGTTATGTGTTCGATTTACTCAACATGCAAAACCTCCAGAATTAGGCAGAAATTGGGAACCAGAGTATCTTAACACTAGTAAAAAAAATGTTTATTGAACTGTAAATATTGTGATAATGATCTGGTACATACTCGTACATGTACGTAAATATCTGGGAAGTATGTTAAGTAGAGATGGCGACTAACTAAAATAACAGTAACCTTAGCTGGAGAATTGTTAGACAAGAACTGTTGAGAAATTGCATCTGATTTTATCAAATTTCTCTATCTACCCTAATTTTATAAACCAAATTGTATGTGGTAGTGATGAAATGAAGTGTTCATTCATTAGTACTAATACTTCTGTACAAATGGAAAATGTTATTATTAGTGATCTTCGTAAATTTGAAATGCCCTTTCTTCGTTCTCTCTGTGATATAGATACGAGTAGCATAGACGTCATTACGAATATTACATTCAAACCAAATCCAACTTCAAATTATATAAAAATTCACACAGCACTCTTAATAAAAGAAAAAAACATTTCAAACACAAAATACAAAATAATATTTGAAGAAATAATATTTCTGCTAAAAATGCACAGGTGCCTGTAAGAAATTCCAAGTAAACAGTCCAGGCCCAACAACAGGCGCCGCTAGAAGCCGATGCAAAATGTCCGTATTGAGAATTCTTGGCACTTGTAAAATTCCTAACGAAGTAAACTATGCGACGGTACACCGTTTAAATGAAGCTTAGGTCTATTACAGCTCATGAGTTAGTCGGTGTTCGAGCTCTTTGAGAATATTTTGCTAGTTCCTAATACATTTTTGAATCAATTAAAGTCTGTAGCTTAACAGAGTTTTGGTTCGCAACTTTTACCTTTGAAGGTTTTTTGTGCAAAATACAAGGTTTAGAATAGTTCGTTCATTAAAATTTTTGATAGTTATAGTTTAGGTGGAATATGATGCCATGATTATGTAGATTTAACGATATAGAACGTGTTTAATGTTAGGGATGTCTCGCATTTTTTCTCGGTTGTTTTCGAAAAGTCGAGAATTAAAAGACTTGGGCTATTCATGTTTATTCTATTTTGATTGTATTATAAAATCATTTGCAAAAAATATTAATTATAACAAAATTTTCTCTATGATTACTTAGCTAAGACATTTTAATGTATTTAAAACAAACTGTTCAAAACTTCTTTATTAATACTATATGAAAAATATTAATCATAATAATTTATTTAATACATTTTTACATAAAAAAATACTTATTACATCAATTCTCCAAACATCGCACTTATTCCCTTGTCCCTCCAATGAAGTTCGCGTTTATAATTGAACAAGTAAAAGTTCCCCGACACCTCTCACCACAAACCCAACTTCCAACAACTTTTCAACAGCGTCATTGCTACCGGCCATTATCGCGGGCATTCGGATGCTAAATAGATTTCTAGGTACGAAATTAAGTGTGCAATTACGTTTTCACTTTTCATTAACTTTGTCTGACACCGGAATTGAAATTGTTTGAATAAAAAAAAATGACACCTTCTCTCTATTCTCCTGAATCTCCACCAAAAAATGTTTATTTGTTTTTTCTTCCACTGGTCTATTTTGGTAAGCATAGCTTTATTTGATCAAATAACATGGGTTATTCTACCTTATGATATTTAGAGCATCCATGTCTTTTTTTTTCTCTAGCCTGCACCATCCCATTGTTGGGCAAAGGCCTCTCTCCACTTCTTCCATTCTGGTCTATTTCGCGCTATTGAGCACCAGTCAGGTTTATAATGATCCAGCTCGTCTCTATCTCTAGTAATCATTAATTTATCCCTTTTAAACATAAAAGATAATTTCCAAGTCCCTACTACAATTGAGCTAACACCTATAAAACGACAATTCAAACACGACTCCCGTCATTCGGATGCAAAACAGATATCTAGGTCGAAAATTAACGGTGGCATTGTTTGTCTTGCCCACTCCTTTAATAAAAGTTATGGTAATATCGGCCTCCCTCGGAATTATCTCATCGTTTGCGAATATATAATACGAGTAGGGACCGTAGACCGTTCATATTGGAATAAATTTACATAGCCGCTACGCCGCTACGGTGCTACGAGGCTACGGCGCTACGCGGCTACGGGGCTAT
This sequence comes from Heliconius numata, assembly GCA_016802625.1. Taxonomy (NCBI): domain Eukaryota; kingdom Metazoa; phylum Arthropoda; class Insecta; order Lepidoptera; family Nymphalidae; genus Heliconius; species Heliconius numata. The sequence continues at coordinate 388,055 of JAEBDU010013267.1, read as the reverse complement.
CGATTTGCGTTACATATTTATCGGTTAGGGACGTTTTTTATGTTTTTTGTATTCGGTTGTAAAATTTTTTTTCAGTGGTTTTTAAAAGGTTTGCCTTTGGTTGGTTTTCTTTTATTTTTGCTTATATTTTTGTTTTATAATTTATTGAGAGTTATTTTTAACAACAATTTCAGTGTCTACAGTAATATAATTTATATATTTTTTAATTTACATATAATAAAGCTTGTTTTCTAACAATTGAAATTAAAATATGTTAAACAATACCAACATAATATTTTACTGAAAAATATAAAAAAAATCTACAACAATGAGCTTACTTGAAAATATTCACGTCAGACAGACATTTAAATTCTTAAATACATAATCTACATATAATTGTACTCCCGCTTTGAATACGCCTGTATAATTTGTGCATACATTTTCAAGGTCCCGAAACCTCTTACGCCAGCCATATTCAATGGAATTAAGTTAATTACCAAGCAAAAGCGGGAACTGTGAAGAATGGAAGTTAAATTACGATGTTTTATTCTTTAACTCGGCCCACTCTCGGTGACCTATTTTATATACCGACCGAGACTAAGCTTTTTACTGCTAGAGTTTAAGTCAAATATTATAAGAAGTTAATCTAAACGACCCCTTATGTCGGATTATAACAGGATTTTTATTAAGCGACGCTCATATTTATGAGTGGGCTTAATTAGAACATGAGAAAATTAATCTCAGATCGAAATCTACTTTTTATATAAATTGGGTTAGGTTACTAGGTTTGGCGTTGGTAGAGGAAATTTGGGAACTTAGTGTTAAGATACTCCGTTCCCATTAAGACACTTCTGTTATCCACTTTCGGCGAAATTCACGCGTTGCGTGTTAAGCAGTGGCGTGTTTAACTCCGTGTATTGCCTAATTACCAGAGCGAAGAAATGAAAATTTTAAATATTTCATTATCCCGAGACTGAATCGAACCCAAAAACGTTTACAGTCGCACGCTTGTGTACCTGCACCACGACGGTCTCAATCATACTATTATCGTTAAATTACTTCCAAAGAAGCTTACTTTTTCATATGATTAATCAAAAAGGGCCAGGTTCATAACCAGCCCCATAAATCATTTTTTTTTCTACTACAACATTTACCATATTTTTATATAAAATAATTTAATTGTAATATTTTTCCATGCCAGTTGGTTGTGCATCGTCAATGCGGCAACGGTCGTTTAGATGAGGGTGAAGAGTGCGACTGCGGCACCATATCGGAGTGCCAACACCTCAACCCGTGCTGTGATCCTTTCACTTGCAGACTGACCAAGGAGGCACAGTGCGCTGAGGGAGAGTGTTGTGAACGATGCCAGGTAAGCAACTTATAGAGTAGGTATTATTTAGTTCAACTTCACGCTGTATCCCGCATACAGCAGGGTCGGCAGAGAGGATCTAGGACCTAGGAGATATTTCACATTGGCTGGTAGAATTCAATGCCGTGCTTTGCTTTTTTATCAAATTTTAATTTTAAATTTAAAGGCTTGTTTATTCTATTTGATTTCATATAGAGTAATCAAGTCTCGGTAGTACATCATATTTTTAATTATAACACGTAAGCTCTAATCATAAATGGATGAAAATGAAATGTTGTTTAACAAAGCAATTAAAAATATAGTGGATTTTCTGGATTAACACATAAAATATATAAATATGAATACTTACCATTATTCGTTCCAGCTAAAGCCCCGAGGAGTAACATGTCGTGAAGCGACGAACGAGTGTGATCTCGAAGAATCCTGCACTGGTCTGTCCGGTTCCTGCCCCACCGACGCGTATAAGAAGAACGGTGAAGCATGCGAGACCAGCAAGGGGTACTGCTTCGCTGGACAGTGCCCTACGTTGTCTGCGCAGTGCGAAAAGATATGGGGCACAGGGTCCAATGGGGCAGATAGGGAATGCTTCGAACAATTCAACTCCAAGGGATCCGTCACGGGGCATTGTGGAAAAGACAATGGTGGAAATTATATGAAATGTGACTCTGAGTAAGTTGTCTGTAGTTTCAGTATGTTTTTTTAGATTAAGAACACCTACCTGCCTTATGATTTTACTATCTTAATAAATAATAATTATTATTTTCTTATATTTTCGGAAACAATTTTACTAAGTAACATATTCGGGGCATACCAGACAGTTATATATTAATTATACAATTTGAATGCAAAAAAATGTTTCTTTTTTGGATACCATACCGTAAAACACGGAACTCTTATAGTTCTGCCAAGTCTATCTGGCAGCGGTTTTAGCAAGACTTTCGGTTGTAAAAAGCTGTAATTTACTATGGTTGAACGTCGTATAAATCATGCTTACACAGTTGTGACATGGTCTTCCGGGTTTTTACATCTATGTACGGATCAGTGACGTCTTTAGTTATTTTATGTTATTTTACTTATTGCTCAGTAGCTTATAAGGGCTAAACTACTTGCTTGGGAAATCACAAAATAAACAACAGTTATAAAAAAATATTATATATTTAAATATTAATATTAATAATATTTTTCTGGTGTCCAGAGCGAAGAAAATGAAAATTTTAAATTAAAAAATTAAAACCTACTCCTCTCAAGTGAGAATCAAACCCACAACCTGTCCCGCCTGCAGTTGCTCACTTATGTTCCTATGCCACACGTGTCCACAATATATAATAATTATTATTCTAATATATAACTTTAATATCATAAATGCTTATAAGATAACATTAAACCCAGGAACGTGCGATGTGGTTCGCTACAATGTCAGTCAGGGAACAGGTACCCGGTGGTGCCGGGCATGGACGAGTACTACACGAGGACGGTCATTACTATAAAGGGAAACGAATATGATTGCAAGTGAGTATTATTATAGTTTAGTTATTGTTTAAAAACTGTTTTTTTTTGGTAGAAGAATGTAAATAGAGTTCCTTGGATCTAATAACAAATACATGAAATCTATATATGTCAAAAAATATTATTGATTGACAGTTATTTACTAATGTATACAAAATATTTAAAAAGTAGCATATTTTTTTATTTCTGTATTCTTAAAAATTCTTAAGGAATCTTTTATTTGTCCAAAACTGCTAACTAAACAACATTGATCTACCTTAGACCTACTTCCGATCTACACGATTGCCTTGTCTGAAAAAAGAAGAAATTTCAAAAGGATTTTTTTTACTGTAGGTAATCATGATGGTTAAGGGTTCGAATCCCACTCAAAGGAATGAATTATATAATGTCCTCTCTCTGGTAACAATACAAAACACGGCTTTGTATTCCGCGACTAAGCACGCAATATCTTGGAAATTGGGCGAAGTATCTTAATAATAGCTTCCCTCTATACTCTGCTATATGCGGGATACAGCGTGAAGCTATAATAATAAAACATTGTCAAGGGTTTTTATTGTTGTTACAGAGCAACGACAGGACTACCAGAATATTCGGAGATCGGTCGATTGGGTCTGGTGATGGATGGGACGCCGTGCGGGGACAACCTCGTGTGCGTAAATCAAACCTGCACTTCGATCTTCCCTTACATCGACCACACTAAATGCCCCACGGATCACAATAATAATGAATGTTCTGCGAAAGGGGTAAGTTATTAGATTTTTTAATATAAAACAGTTTTTAGCTATGTTTGAATTAAAGTTTGGGCTAAATAACCAAGGATTAGAAAACTATCCATTTTTTTAAAACGCCATACCTTTTTCACCCTGAGAAGAAACCTGAGAACCTAGTGTTAAAACACTCCGTTCCCATGAAGACACGGAACAAAATACTAAGTAAATAAGTCTGAATATGTATGTGTGTTTTGTAAGCTTTACAACTTTGACCTTATAAAACGACTTTAACGTATGCATGTTTATATTTTTGTACGAAAAGTTGTGAAAGTGCTATAACTTTTTAGCGTACTTCTTTATAAGGTTACTAGGAAAACTTCTTAAGCGAGAACTCATATTATACTAAAATATGGAAGTGAAAATTAAAATATCTTTATCAGCTGTTTATTTTTAAGACATCTACCACGCAAGGAGAATCTGAAGAAGAGAAGTTCTTAAACCGATGTTATTAACTTTCTACCTAACTCCGTACTTTATCCGGATCCGGATTGCCGGACAAATAATTAATATAAATATAATTATGCCAGATCGTCGTAGTGCAGTGGAACAGTGTGTGTGTGTGTATTTTTTTTTCATTTTCTCGCAAACACGAAAGGCAAAGAGCGGCATTTGAAGGAGAATGGGGAATGGAATGTCGTAACACTAGGTTCCTTTTGCTTACCCTACATGAAGAATTTAAAAAAATACTTAACATGATTTTCGAGTGGTAATGGTACCCACAACCGTTTCTCATCAACTTACATAACATAAATTTATAACACCATTTTTTTTCACTTAACCTAAAACGAAAAGAACAAGAAATAAGCTTCTAATGCCTTTAAAGTCATAATATACAATGTCTATATAAACATAAACAGTAAGGTGTTGTATTAATAACTTATTCGTACAACGCGAAGTAATAACCCTTAAAGCAAGTGCAAATGGCGAAAGTTGGCTGAAGTGTGGTCTGACTTTATAAATAACTACCTAGTTGATTATATTATATATCTTTATTGTTATATATAATTATATATTTAATATTTAAGGCAAATTTATTCATTCCCACGGGTGGAAATCAAACCCAAGGTCGTCTCGTTAATAGACAGACGCTGTGCCGAAAAAATATGTGGGTCCATTGCAGGGTAGGCAGAGAGAACCTGAGAACCTAGTGTTAAAACGCTCTGTTCCTGCTGAATTCTGGATGCATTGCATCGCGCTTTGCCTCGGCACCAGAGCGAGGAAATAAAAAAAAATATTTAATATTTTATTATCCTCAAGTAGAAATCGAACCCACAACCTGTCGCGTTACCAGTCAGTCACTCATGTCCCTGCGTCATACCTACCCTCTAGTTTTAGACTAATACCAGTTTATTTTTACCTATCCAATATAATATAGCAACTAGGTAAGGTAAGTTCCAACAACGCCCAGAATCACGAAGTATGTCTTCCGTTAAAGCGTAGTTAGCGTAGCACTACTCGTAGCTGATTTAATTCAATATTATTTAATCGACCCGCCGCTGGCTCGGACCCTATTAATTATAACTTGCTCATAGTGAAATAGATTTTGTATAAAATTTTGCCTTACATTTTACCTTACCTTTTACCTAACCTTTTACCTTTTATATTATACTATGGTGGAAGCTTACCCTATCTGAGTCTACAAGCGCTGTAATTAGTCTTAATTTAAAGTGTGCGGAGGTTGATTTAAATATTTATTCATGAAACTTTTTTTTTTTAGTTTCACGCTGTATCCTGCATATAGCAGGGTAGTTAGAGGGAACCTGGGAATTTAGTGTTAAGACACTCCGTTCCCTACCTTGAGTGGAAAAAGAATGTAAAACCACCGCGTTTACAGTCACATGCTTGTGCCACTGCGCCACTGCACGAGACGGCCTTCGTTAAACTTTTAAAATTAATAAAATAACCATATTATTCGCAATACATTATATAAAAGTAATTTTAGTTTATATAAGCTTTTTATTATATAAAAAAGTTTTGAATGACAGATTTTTACATAGCAATATGAAATCCAGCATTATAAAGCTCGGTAAGTGCTATACTAAATAAAATACAGTTTTTTAATGAAGCAGTAGTAGAGTGTTTTATCTCTACATTAATTTTCAGTGGACGCAAAATTAAAAAAAAAAGAAATAAAATAAGGATTTTATATTAGTACCTACTTTCATTAAAATAAAACATTAAAAAGCAACGATAAACGGACAGATAATACGTCAAAAGTTTGCCCATTTGGCAACGGATCCGACTCTCATTGTCGGATAATCTTATATACGAACTTATACTTTTGTAATTAACACCTCGTTTTGAATTAAGCTCACAGCAAAGTTTGGGTCAAGCTTCTCACATTTGGGCTAGTTAGTTATTTCATCCTACATGTAATGCCAGGTAGAAAAGAAAAGAAAAAAATGTTTTTTGTTGAAAAGTGTTTAAAGTTACCGTCATGTTTTTTATAATAATTAATAGCGAACTAAGCGCAGCTTCGCCCGCTTATACAAAATTTACATACTTACATAAATTGTGTTATGTTATTCTTGTGTTATGTTGTGTTTATGTTATTCTTATATATAAGCTGTTTTGCTTTAAACTTTAAAGTTTCATTTAAATTCGTTCAGTGTTTTTTGCATGAAAGTTGAACGAATATCCACACAAAACTTACACATTTATAATATTAGCAGGATGTATCAAAAAAATATATTTAGATTTAAAAATTCCAAAATCCGAACAATAGATTTTTTTTATTTAGCTTCATATGTTCCTTATGTTTTGTGAGGTAGCCACTATTTGATTATTTGGAGAAATTGCATAGTAAGGAAATCAATTATATTTAACCTAAAAACGAATAATATTATTCTCGAGGCCCTTGTGGCGAACGATAACGGTAACAGTAACGCGACGAATGGTGGATTAAATTCATGTTTGATTGAATTATTTAAATACAATCAAATGGAGAGGTCTTTTTGATAAAAAACGCAATATTTCTGCTCGGTAAAACACTGGGAAAAAATATCACATGAGTAATATGTATGAACTACTTTATTATTAAGTTCTTGTTGTTTGTCACGCCGCTACGATAAATAAGAAATAAGTAAACAAAAAGATGACTTGCCTGTATCGTTTGCCCTGAAATATATTTAGCTTTTCTTCATATTAAGCCTGTATTTTGTAACCCTCTTTATTTTTAGCAACTAAGTGACAAATCTCGCCATTTTCGAAAATACAGAGGAAACCAGGCGTCAAGACACTAGACACTTTTCCCATTTTCCACCGAATTTTCAAGACATTGAGTGTTCGTTTCTATGAATAATAACAATGTGGTGTAAAAATATTTCTCAAATAAGATCACTGGGGAATGAGTTTCCGTTTCCACGATCATGAAAGAAAACGCACGACGTTGAGTCCTGGCATTTAACATACAATATCTTATAATCCAGCGGAAGGTGAAGAACAGAGTGTCTTGACACCAGGTTCTCCCTAGCTACCCTGCTAGATAGACTACAAAGCGTAAAGTCGAATAAAAATATAAAAAAACCATACTAATATATAATACTTATAGAAATGTGAAACGATTAATATACACGTAAAACTAAATTCCACCCACATTAAGAAGTATTGTACAAATCTACAGAATCGAAGAGCAAACTTAAAACATCAAAAGCGAATCTAAGTTAAATCGAATTGGATATAACCAAATGTTGCAAGAGTTACGAAATTTTGGGAACAGATGCATTTACAAGAGACGAGATAGCGGAACGAGCTTTCGGAGCACTCTGTATACAAAATAGCATTCCTTAAACTCTGCTTTACTATGTTAAGTAGATCCAAGATTACCATTTTGACGATTCGTGTTGTCGTGTTATAATCCAGATGTGCTCGAGTGCAGCAGCTCGATAGCAGGTTCGATTTCTTAGAGGAAAATGTATATTTTACAAGATTTAAATGATTCAGTTAAAACTTTCTGAACTCTGGACGCCTTGTATGTTTTATAACATAAATCCATTAAAAATATATCAAAATTATTTAATACTAGCGGCCCGCCCACGGCTTCGCCTGCGTGATCTACGTTATTATTAATTTCTGTCTCCATGAGTACCTACGTCCTATAAGTGACGTCCATGCAAAATTCGAGACTTCTAGCATTTGTAGTAACGAAGTTTCATACAAACTTTCAACCCCAAAAACCACCCCTTAGGAGACGAATATTACAAATTCCCGTCTTAGCGAGCACCTACGTCCTATAAATAACTCCTATGCAAAATTTCAGATTCCTAGCACATGTAGTTTCTGAGATTTCGTGATGAGTGAGTGAGTGACCTTTCGATTTTATATATATAGAGAAAAATGCAAATTAAAAATTTTAAAAGTTTCAAAATTCAAGCAGTCAAACGATCATTACAAATCCACACATCAATGCGACAAACAAACAGAAGCAAAATAAAAATCGTAAAACTCTCATTAAAACCGGTCAAAATATATATATGAAAATTATTTTTTAGGGTATTAAAATATGCTTTGTACCGACTACAATGTACACAGTGCCATCCATGTCCACAATAATTAAGCTCGAAAACTACGGGGAGCTGATTAAAACTTGCATCACCTTTGCACAAACATAACAGTGACAGATTGTATAGTAAAGGTGTAGTCCACGTGTGATGAAGGCAGTACTTTAACTGGACCTCTTTTTGACATGCATTCTCCTATTGTGTAATATAATCTCTTTTTCACCGTACAATCTCCTTTGTGTGTTCTCCGTACAACGTGACATTGGCGAAGTGATTAGTGCTCAACTGACACGCTCGAAGCGCTATAAATAAAGAACCGAACCGAACCGAACCGAACCACGTGTCCGTGACCTGGGCGGTTTCGCCTGCTTGAACTATTACTACACGAATATTTATTAAATATGTCTATGAAATTATTTTCAGTTTAGGGAGTGAATGCTAAAAAACGTCTGTTTTTTTTCGATCAAATTCGAATTCAAATTGAATACCAATTACTAGCTAATAATCGCGATCTTTTACTTATCAAGCCCAATTCGTCTGATACGTGTTAAGTGACAAAACTCAACGCCGCACTTCATCTTGTTACCGGAGCAAGGAAATAAAAATAACTCATTTCCTCGAGTGGACATCGAACGTATAATTGTCGCATTTATAGTCAGACGCTTCGCCGCTGGGCTAAAACGGCCTCGATGTTTAACCGACTTCTATAAGAAAAGGAGGTTATTAAGACGACTTTATTTTTTTTCCATTTTATATATACAAAAAATCTTTCACTATATCTATTTCCTGAAAATAGCAGCACTTTTACGGATACGCACAGTAGGTAGTTTCGAGGATTTCGCAGCTTTTACATACGAAATAGCACAGCAATGTAATGTCACCGCAAAGTAGATAACGCGTTTGTAAACAGAATACACTGGTTCTATAGCTTTACTAAACTCGTGGTTGGAGTGCGTGAAATTTATTGTTGCTGAAAAAGGCGGTCAGCGATTCAGCATTTCACTGTAGACACGATGGTCGCTGGCTTGACTCCTTCTTGGGATATTGATTTTTTTTCATTTTTTCTCTCTCACTCTCTCTCTCTCTCTCTCTCTGGTCTCAAGTCGTAAAAATGTGTGAAGTTAATTTCTTAAAACTAGGTTCCCTCTGCTTATTAAGTTTAGGTATAGTTCTTCTTAAAAATCTATCTGTATGCGGGATGGGCAGAGAAAACCTATACCTATACTAGTCTTAGGCATTTTACCTTTCTATATATTATACCCTCTGAATTTATTAACATTGAATTTTGAGTAATAAAAGTCAACATCATGTTTGGTCTTAACATACTGAAGAAACTAAAGAATTTTAATTAGTGTACTCACTGACAATGGAAATTGAACCCAAAATATTTTCGTATATAATCAGATTCACCTGCTACGCCACTATAGTTCCAAAGATATTTAATAAATAATATTATTCTAATATACAAATGTATTCTACCAGTCAATATTCCAAATAGTTATCTGTAATTGGCGTCTAACTTCGATTTAAACAGTCCAAGTCTAATTTGTAATAGTTACAAATTCCAATTAAACTAACTCCACTTCTAAATTGTTTCTACTTTCTAGATATTGCTATAGATTGTGTAAAATTGTACTTTTATGTTGTGTGGACATATTTTGTTAAAAATAATTTTGTTAGGGATATTTTTTATAAAATAACTAGATAAATAGCCTAGCTATGCCTGCGACATCGTCTGCGTGGGAAAGTAAATTGATATATATGTATGTTTACTTACGAACCGATTGAAAAATAAAACACTAATTCGGTTACAGCAAAATTTTTAAATCTTACAATACAATGCCCTCAATTATATACTTTACCGTATGTATTATATGTACAGACAGAAATCAGTGACAATTTTATTATATATACAGATTTTTTTTACTTTACTTAGTTTCCTCTGCCTATATAATTGTGTGAACCTGAAACAAAAGTATAGTTAATATTAAAAGAGACATGGGATCCTAGTATCTGACCTAAGACCTTCTGTTTCCATTAAGATACTTCCGATTCCCACTTTCCGCCAAATACTGGAGGCATCGAATGTCGAGAACCCAACAATATTATACAACCTCGAGTGGGGATCGAACTCACAACCTGTCGAGCTTACAGTACTACACCAGGACTGGCCTCATATAAATAATTGAATTAATTAATAATATATTTATATATAATGAATTGGAGATATAAAGTCATATTCCAATAAATTCAACGTCATCCCTGATGAACAAACCTCGTTACGACTTGAAACCAGGACAGACTAACAATGAAATAAACAAACACCACAAAGACTAGTCGGGCAACTATGTATGATCAAATTGCTGCACTCTATTATATTCTACGTGAACTTTGATACTAGTTCAAAACTGAACTCAATATTCAAGTCATTTTATAACTAAAACTGCGATTCCCAAAGTTTACTCGCAACAATTTGTTCAATTTCAACTTTGTATATTTTTATTATAACACTTGTATATATCGAGATATTGCATATTGAATGGAAAAAAGGAAAAGAAAATATAATACTTCATTTCCTCGAAGGAATTGAATCCACAACCAGTCGCGTTTACAGTTACACACTTGTGCCCTTGCGCCACCATTGACTTTTTGAAAACAATTTTGTGATTTTATATAGAGATGACTACCTACTTTTAAACTACACTATGCTTAGAAAACCTTTTAAAAGGAGCAGTGATCTGTTCGTCTGAACACGAAGAAGTTCCAAATTCAGCAAAATATCAAAACAATAAACAAAACCGGCAAACACTTTAACCGCACAATAAACTTTAGTTCGAACGCAAGTATACTCGTATGTAACTTGGGAAGATTTAAGTTTTTAACAAGTTAAATTGTCTTGTACCGGCAAGTCGAGAGCGGAACGAATCATCTACTGTAGAGCGTGTCAGGTGTCGGAGTTTAACGCCGTTTGTACCTTTATTCTACGGAATAAGCGATTTGCGAAGTTCATGCGTGCTTTTGACAATTCCGTTTTAACTATTAATAGATTTATAGAAAGTTAGCTGTTGCCTATTAATTTACTTGTATGTTATGTAGAGCACCCTGTCTCTATGTACAGGGGAGGATGTTGTTCAAAGATTTTCAATTACAACGACTTGGTATTTGACTGACTTTGGTTAATTGTTCATGTGGTAAGATTTGATTATAATAATTATTATTAATATTATTATGACATTTAATTGGCATCTAAAGATTTGACATAATTTATTTGAACGATTTTTTTTCTTCATATAGCAGGATATACAGAGAGAACCCTGTGTGAAAACACCCCATTCATCACTTTCCGCCTAAATTTCAAGACATTGTTAATTAAGTGGCGGTGCTCAACGCTGCGCTTTATCTTGCTAACAGAGAGAGGAAATGAGAATAATTCACTTCTTCTAAGTATGTTAACAGTCAGACAGCCGGCTCTTGATAGCAGAACTGCCTTTAACTGCCTTTACTGATGACTTTTCTGGAACTAACTTAACGATTCAAAAGTGCTTGTAATAATCAAATTGAATAAGGAATATTTTAATTTTGATTTTTCCGTTCTACCACTTAAACTATAGTAATTTGAAAAATTTCATCCATACGAATATACTGTGACAGCAGAGTGCGTGGAGACAGCGCTACGCAATATCACACGTACAGCTTACTATGTGATTAAAGCCGGCATCAAGTTTTAATTAGTTTCACATGATAAAGTTGGGCGTTGTTATTGTAATTTGTTTGTTTCATATCTTGTCTGATTGCTGTGTCAATTTACATATATAAGTAGACTACGATTGTATAATGATGATAGGACATGAGGCTGTTGTAGCCCAGGGGCACATGTGCGACGCGACGGTTGTAGATTCGATTTCCACTCCACTTCTAGAGCTTCCACTAACTAGAGCCAGAAATTGAGAACATTTTATTTCACTAAATAGGCTCTATGCCACTGCACCACAATAACCCCTATTACTTTACACATTGAGCGACAAGTAGAGAACGAAGTGTCTTAGCACTAAATTCTATCTATTATGATAACTTACTAAATGTATGATGATAAAGGAATATTATAAAACAAATTAAATCTTACTTACTATGCAGCATGCATACACATATTATGAATTAAAGGCTCGAGTTTCTCTTAGTTTGTTTATTTCGGGCTTATCTCTGAAACTACTGAACAGATTGGATTTGCATAAGATTTTCACTATTGGAAGGAGGATTATCAAGGAATGATATATGTATATGAATTAATTTAAACAAATTTACCATAATTATTGTATTTTATGTAAGAAAACTTAAAAATTAATTGAGAAAAAAACATTATAGTTAAATTACATAATTCTATTTACAACGTCTTTAAACAGCGGAAACTAAAAAAGTGATACTAAGCTTTAACCTATACATAACACAATAGACAAAGAGAACCTAGTGACAAGACATTTCGTTCTCTGCTTTCCAAAATACCAAAATATCCAACCAATGGGAATAATAACGTAAACATCAGCATCATTGCATCGCCAACTGCTTCTGTATTTGTTTAAACAATTCTCCCCTAGCCAATGGTGCCTTCACGCTCGGACGCGTCTTCACATACATCAGACTACTGTGCATACTGTACATACGTTGTATTGCGTTCCGATCACGTTTGTCCAGTGTACACTCGTTGACAATCAGATGACTATGGAACAACGCCTCGCATGGTTTAACCGGCGAACTGTGTTTTGATAACGTTTTGTAAGGTGGAGAAAAAATTTTTGGATTGTCGTCCCTATGTTTTGTATGTGAACTTCCTCCAGTATCTTTGATACTGATAGTTTTCGGAGGTCAACCGACGTCTCCCTCTACCTTTCACTTTTTCTTTATATATATATTTTTTGCCATTCTTTATCCACAAAGTAAGAACTTACAATACAAATAATGGAAAAATCCATCAGATTCACGCTGTATCCCGCACACAGCAGGGTACGTAGAGGTACTATTGTAACAATTCTGGAGACATTGCGTGTTGAGTGGCTGAACTCAACGCTGAGCTTTGCCTCAGCACCAGAGCGAAGAAATGGAAATCTAACTTTAAATAAATATTTCATTTCGAGTAGGGATCGAACCCACAACCATTCAATTTTACAGTCACACTTTGTGCCCTTTATGAACTATAAAAGTCCCAAAAGCAATCAATTTTTCAATTGGCAACTAACTCTACCCAACTAGTTTCACTAACCATGTATAAGTGAAGTTTTGTATGAAAATGATTCAAAATCCCTCTCGCGGTTTGTGGAAACCCAAAAGTTCTGTTTAAGCCCGAACCCGTGGCATTTAATTGGTATGTCGGAGTAGCAGGCATTTTTACGCTTCGAATAATGTTGTTCGTGTAATGAAAATGTTTTCGACTCTGAACATACCCTACCCCAATTCATTCTAATCAATCTCTTTGATCTACACTGTAAATAAAGATGTAATAAAGTATAAAATGAAAATAATTATATTTGTGACATAAATGCCAATTCCCTTTTATTTCTGTTTTTACATATTCCTAACATTTTGTAGCCATTATTTTACACATACACAGTATACTAACTTTAATGATGGCTATAGATACGATACAAATTTAAAAATGTTAAAATTTTATTTGGAGCAACGACTAATATCACGAGCTTTTTATCAATCCGTTGAAAATCTAAGCAAAAGTTTTGCAAGCCAACATAGACATCCCGTAAAAGTTATTTTATAATATGGACGATTCGAAAACTTCCACAGCAATTCATCCCTCAACAACTTTCCCGAGTTTTGACGTCTTACATTTGATTTTATGGCATTTAACCACTCAAAATTCAGGTCGAAAGTCATTCTGATCTGAACTTGTGACTTTGATGTCAGTCAGAATTGTTAATTCCTTTTTGCATACAAAAACCCGCATAACTAGCTTGGATTGAGATAAAGCTTACAAAATTGTGTTTCAATATAAAGAATTTTGAAGTAGAGAGCGCGTACCGCCTAATTGGATGGTTGGACGTGGTTTTCGATCAATTTATCGCGTATATTTCATCTATTTTTACCATTCATTTATTGACTGATAATAAATCCGTAAGCTATTTTGAAAAGAACCCGTATAGGCAAAATATCTACAAAAGCCGGCAAATTATACTCGATGAAGACTCGACGACCTATTTTGGCCATTCTTATTGTAGAATTGGGGTAGCTTTACATTTATTTATTGTATCTGAATATAATGGATTAAAATACACAGCAATTCCAGAATTTGGAAGTGCCGTTATAATAAAATATTAAATTAATATCAACGTCATGACGCAGCAAGAATTTGTCAGACCTATGTGCTCGCGAGGATTTTCCTCTGGCGGGATCCGTGTTAACGAATACAAATTGTTGGTTCGGTTAAAACAAAGTGCTAAATTGATACAATCGCCATTTATAGCCTACGATTAGATAATTTAAATGTATTAACAATATTTCCTTTTTCTTCTCCTAAATACGTAGAGATTTATAATTGTTGTATGTTGCACATGATATAATTATATACCATAAAAAGATTGGCAGTGTTAAGACACTCGGTTTCTCACGTTCTGTTGCATTTTCTTGTATATACAAGTTAACTGGCGGAACGCAACACTGCACTTTCTACACAACCACCACAGATGGGAATCCATTATCCTAAGATTCAATTATGGCCGAGGCCATATTTCTTACTCTATTAGACGAGTCTAATACCTATCTTGTATGTATTTCCAGACCTGTTCTAATCTCAATAAGTGCGTGTGCAACCGCGGCTGGACGGGACCGGACTGCTCTCAGCCGGATGCTCTGCCGCCATCACCCACACCCTGGGTACCAGAAAACGCCACAAAAGCCGCCTACAACATGACGAAGAAGGAAACACCGTATGGTGAGTCGAATCCAGTAACAAATGTATGTGTCGTGTTATTATTCTTTTTTATAGTTTATTCTAGAGTGAAGTCAGAGATTACATTTAAATGTTAAAAAACAATAATAAATAATAATTTTGCATCTTGCTGAATTTACCAATAATCGAAGTATGATAAACTAAAAAGAAAAAACAAGAACACATTCAAATAAAAAATTAAAATGTAATCCTGGATAAAGCTCCTAAAAACACAAAACATGCAGAGTTGTCAGATATTTGATTGAAGTTTCCGCAAAAGCTTAATGCGGCCCGAATACACTCTTGATCCGCACAACAAAATAAACTATTCTTAACAACTTGCAAGAATAGGGAAAAGCCACGCAAAAAATACAGTATAATCTTGGATTTATTGTCCACCCGCCTGGTCCAACTTTATCTGTGAAGATATTGTACTCGGCCGGGATTCTGGATACCCCTTTTTATTTAGATACATTTGTCCTTTTACTGAAGAACCCATTGGTGATTATCATAATGTGTCTGTATGTATGGATTTTATTACTTTATCACTTAGCATTGTCGTTTGCTCTAGCATCAAAGAAATTAGAAAAAATATTTTGTTGGTTTTACCATCTAAAATATTTGTGATAAAAACTTATTTTCTAGTCAATACAATTCCACATTTTTTTAAGAATTAAAAAAAGGATTTTTTAGGATAAAAGAGATTCTTAGCTCGGACGTTTATTAACGTGGACAACATAAAAGGAAGTTCTATTTTTTCTCGTAAGAATTTCAGAAAATCCCATTCCTGAAGGGCATAGATGTCAAATTTCATTTTTATACTTGCGTAGTTGCACCTGTGTGTTGTCTGTCAGTCACTCAGGAACGGAAGAAAATATATATAAGATTATAGAATTGCTGTTCAATAAACATCTGACAACCTCATTCAGCTTTTGTGTCAGTTATTTTCATTTTGTATTTAATTCTTTCTTATTACTTTACTGTTAATACATTTTCAAATTATTGTTAAAGAAAAATAATATAAACTATCATGTAATTGTGTAAATTTAAAGTTAAAAAGAAATACAGTACATATTAAATTTTGAATGTCAGCAGTATCGCTATGTCTTCTAATTTGTGAATGCTTAAATATACTTAATCCTATTGAAATTACGGCCCACTTACTTGAAAATGTTTATATTTGAGCATTTTAAGTAATAAAACTGACTTTTAAACTTATAATTTCAAAACCAAGACGTCGTGTTACTGCTTACAAAGACAAGACTTTACACAAAATTATTGTAATGTTTCCCTTCAATGTGCGTGATGTGATTTATTTAAATGTTGTAATTGTGTTGTTTTTTAATTTACAGTTCTCGCTTTATTCTTACAGTTCCTTTGTCTGGTGTCTACTAATATGTATCGCTGATTTATGATTTCAGGTGCCTTCCTACCTCTTAATGTTCCCCGTATTTTCAGTTGCTATTGATGTGTAAACTGTATTATTGGCCAAATAACACCGAGCACTGCTCTTCGTTACCGCGACTATAGCTACTATTGTTAGAAGAGTTTGTGTAAACGAGCGCCGAGGAGCACTGCTCGGCGTGATGGCGCGGCGACAGCGCGGGCGGCCCGGCGCCACTAACCCCGACCGACGACCCCTCTCTTGCAGATCTCACCGAGGGCAATAAGATGAGCACCGTGAACATGGTGTTATTATTACTCGCGGTCGTGCTCTCCGTGTTCGTGGGTTTCGCCTGGATGGCGTACTGCTTCAGGTAACCCCGGTAACTCGGTGTTGTCGCACTGTGTCGCTCGTGCCTGCGTGTCGTGTTGTCGGTCGGGGTCGCGCCGGCGCCGGCACCCGCGTGCCGTGCGTGACTTACCCTTCTCTTTGGACGCAGAGAACTACCACGGCTCGAACACGGTGTTCCTCGTGGCGGTGCTCATGTCTGTGGTAGGGGGGGTATTCATAGTATTTGCCCTGAGCGCTCTCTGCTACAGGTCAGTCGTAGTACACAAAAACTTCTCCCTGTGCCTAAGGTTAGTGAGCAGAAAACAGACCAAAGGTAGTCTTTAAGGAGAAATTTAAATCGTCACCTTCGTATACTTGTATGTTTATTTAGACGTTAGCGTTGGTGTTTCCGTTTTTAAAGTCGACGATTGGTTTTTCGTTCTTTTGATTGTTTGAAGATTTTTTGTGTCGTTTACGTTGTCGTCGTAGAGCTAGCTGGCCCAACTGCATTTGATCTGTGGTTCTGTGGCTGAGACCGCGCGGTGGCGGGAGCGCGGCGCCGGCCCTGCCCGCGCGCGCCCCTCCCCGCGCCGCACCCGCCCGCGCCCCCGCTGCCGCGCTGCATGCCGACGAGGCTTTCCACGTTGTACTCGAGCGACACCTCGATTCAAACCCTTAAGATTCTGGGCTCTTGGATGTATGCATTGGCTTATGTGAACTGTGACTCGTTTTCGTTTCCTTTCTTGGTCGGACCGTGCCGCCGGGAGCCATTGACTGCTGCCCGACGGCGCGATCGCGTCTATATCTTCCCACATTCACTCGATAGATATCATTGTAGTCGTTTTTTTTTTTGAGTATTTATTTTATCAAATGTTCAAGTAGATTTTTTTATTATCGCGGTACAATCGACATATGACCGATGATTGAAGTACAGACTCATGCGAAGATATAGCACGCTCGACTCTCACCGATCATACCACTGTCACTAAATTACCTAAACTTTTGCACGAAAGCGAATGTGCGATGCACGTATTCTTCTTTCAAGCAGCTGTCTATCTAGTTAGAAACGCCTATTGTTTATATTTAAGAAATATACATCTTTCCAATAAAAATGTTACCTTTTTCTTTAGTATAGACATATAAATATAATAATAATGATTCCTGTTTCATATCACGCTTAAACAACAACAGCTTTGCTTAAAGTTCAGCCATAACAACTTTTTTTAATAAATAGTTTCTATTGGAAAGATCATCACTTAAGCTAAGATCAATATAATTTGATTATATTCCCATAAACATTAATTCCCATGAGGAATGAAACGAAAAATTGAAGTTTTTTTGTTGATAAATTAAATTAAAGTTTTCCGAATTAATTTTTATTCTTGTAATATCCAAAAGCACCAGTCTTTATATATTAATTGGATAAATTCGAGTCTATTTACATTTGGGATTCCAAAATCCATGATCTTTTTAATGATTTTATCATTCCCGATTTGCCGCTTAACATTTAAAAAATAAATTCAAATAAATAAACGTGTTTGATGGACGCTGACAGGAGACTAGTTTATGAAAAGATAAAATATTTTAGCATTAACCATTAAAGAAAATCGTATGTAAAATTAACAATGGTCAGCATTCATCAACGCGGTCAAAATTTTGTCCGGAAACGAAAACACGACCACAAAATTTATCCCTGAGGTGTTCTCGATTCCGTTTCGATATCGAATGACTCGACTTTTTAAACTTAATCGATTGATCTGAGTGTGCGTTTCCACGCCACGCCTACATCAGGAAAAAGAGTACGCTACCGAAGTACGACCCTCCCTACGTGAAGAAACCGATCGCAAAGAGCTTCGCCGCCGGATCCACGACCTCGAACAACTCGCAAGAGGACATCTCCCTAGACGGTGGAAAGATGCACGCATTTAATAACACATTTAGGTAAGTATCAGGTAACATGGGTAAATCTGCACTCTCCCTAAATTACATACACTGAATGTGAATCAGTTACTACGACGATACTGATATCTGTTAGATACAATATACATGTATTTACAACTTTAATTTTTTATTCCCCCTTCTCTAATTCTCTCTGTCTCCATATCCTACATTTTTTTGACGATGTGTATTTATATTTTATACTTTAAATATAATTTAGGTCCCATTAAGTTATTATAAATCGTATCATTTAAACGTGCTCTAGATTTGCTAATTGGCTGGCGATAATACTAAAAAGTAATATAGCTTTTTAATTGTGATTATTTTTTAATTAGGGTACAAAGTAGGTCTTTACATCTTTTTAACTGGAATTTAGAAAATTAAACATCGTAATTATATCTAATATGACCCTTTTCTGAAGCGAAAAGCAAAAGGTAATTATTTTTTAATTTCACGCTTCAATAAAATAGACTAAATAACATATTATTATTTATTTTCCAAATACCTTTATTGTGAAATACATGTATAGTATTCATTAATATTGCTGTCTAAACTGAATAAAGTGAACAAATTCAAACTTAAAAAAACTCTAGAGCACGTTCCAATTACCCTTGATTATTTCAAAATTAAACTTTTTTTTCCTCTTCCTATCGGAACTGGTGTAACAGAAATCTTCTCAGGTACGTCAAAGCTTCAAGTCTCACTGCTATTACAGTTTTCACACGATTTACGCTTTTCACATTCGGCTTAAGGTTATGCTTCGAAAAATATCCCAACATTTGGCGTGTTCTAATGTGACCAGGCACAATCACACATATGCGTTAAAATACACGCTTTTAATCATTTCTTTTTAGTATTTAAAGAGTTGTGAGGTGGTAAAAATGCACATCGTACTATATAGATAAAGCACAGGCTAGAATAAAACATAGATGTAAAGTAGATTATAGAAAAGAACAGGAATTTCTTATTAGGACTTAACTATCCAAATATGAGAAAAAAAATACGTCAAGGTAGGAAATTACAAGTGCAAGCATTCGGCACATTCGATACGCAGCTTATAACGGTCTGGAAATTTGAATAATTCGAACAAGGAACAAAATTTAAACGATTCCAAATTCCTCAGCCGCGGGGACTCCCAGCGCGTGATCTTCAGACACGGGAATCACATGTCGGGAGCTGGCAACACTAGCAGATATCCGTGAGTTGCCAATCACAAAAAGACAAATTTATAACTTCATGGGGTCTATCTTTCTACGCTATTTATTGTTACTATTATTTTATATATAGATACTTATTGTAAAAATATATTCATTATGTAGATTTACCCCTTACCCCTATTAGATTCTAGGTTAGCTGCTTATGTCTTAGATAGCTGTTGATAATTTTAGTTACCAGTTATTATTTTAAGCTGAAATGAGTTAATTGGTCCTTCGTTTCTCATAACATACTTCAACTTTGTTTCTCTTTCTTTACTAAAATATGGTTCCCATAAACAGGAGCAACAACAATAAAATTTCATTAAAATCACGTTTAGGTAACCATCAGCATGCGCAAATCATTTTTGCTGAGTCTCTTCCTACTAAAATATCAAGATTATTAAAATAGCACTCTTTTCCAGAGAACATAAACAAATGAAACGTGTACATTCTGGCAGTGAGGACGAACCGACACATTCCGGTACGTAAAAATACCTCATTATGTACTAGTTTTATAAAAATTAAAAATGATCTCATAACGTAATTTTAGTTAAAATAATAATTAAAGCTGTTATGTTTTAAAATACATCTTTTAATTAGAGATATGATAAGCGTAAAGTTTACATCAAAAACTATTACTCTAACCTGAATAAATTTCTAAAATATAGCAAAGATTAACGATTTAAATAAGCATTTAAACGAAATGATATTTAATTTACATTCTTCATACACATCTATTAAAGTGTACTAACATTCTCAATGGTAAATTAAATTCTAGGAGAAGAAGACATAGCGTTCATAGACGTCGCACCCAACTCCATGGCGAAGTTGCCCGAAAAGGGCATTTTGAAGAAGCATGGCTATGGGGCGGTTGATGGGAAGGACAAGTGGGGAGATGACTCCCAGTCCGAGCAACTGGAAGCTGGCTCTCAATCTGATGGTCAAGAACCTTCTGGAGCAGTTGCTGATATGGAATATAAATTTAAGGTAACTTATTCGTAAAAAAAATATAGCCTTATAAAATTGTTTTACTTTTGAAGATGTTTTTTCCTATTGGCAAAGTATATGTCACTTATTAAAATTGTAATCGTAACCTAGCCCTTTAATATTATCAACGTAACATTAAAATTATATCTGTATGTGTCCCGCAAATAACAAGGAAGAAAAAGGAATTCCGTTCCTATTATAACACTTCCGTTTTCCACTTTCCGTCAAATTCTTGAGGCTTTACTGTTTGAGTGGTGGAAATCAGCGCCAAGTATTAACCAACCGCAAATGCCGCGAGTGCCTCAAAAAATATATGACTCTATGCATTAAATAATATTGTAAATTATATCATTCCAGGACCTGAATGGCTACCACGAGAATATAATTGTAGCACTCAAAACTGCGGCGGCACAGCGAGCAAGTGCTGGCGCCGCGGTTGGTTCCGGTGACCTCAGAGCTTTACAAGAATACGAATACAAAAGGGAACGGGCTCCTAGTGCCGAGAAGATCCATGAAGCGGAACTAAGGAGGCAGAGGGGTGATGAAGAGGAAGACGAGGCTCCGCCATGTGGACCTATTAGGATCAGGAACTTAGAGGACCTCATAAGACAGTTGGAACATCACTCCAGTCGGCACATGAGCCCGTCTGGCTCTGAAGATATAAGGATGTCTGAAACAGAAGCTGACAGACACTATAGAATTGAAGGCGATGTACCACCGTGAGTAATTTTTTTATAACCTTCATATTAAACATGTAAAAGAAAAACTTTCTGAGCAGTATGAAATTTGGCTTACCTATTTTAAAATATATAACGAAGGAGAACAGAAGGCCAAATTTCTTTATAATATTATTGTTTAGAAATACATTCAATAAATATAATTAAATATTACACACTCTAAGCCAACAAGTCCTTAAAATATAATTTGTCACGTTGCCATGACAACAGATATTGTTAGTGACAAAGGGTCATATTTAGTCAGCATGTTAACAAAACACACGTTAATTATTCTCTGCCATTATTTAAGTTTTATTTTATTTAAGGCTAACTCAAAATTTTTTGCTGCTGTTTTTCAGTAAATTATCATTAGTATAATAAGGGTTTCCTACCGTTAGTATATATGTCAATTATCAAAGCAAAAAAAATTCCAGACGTTGCCGCGGCCGCCTAGGACCAGGCGAGGAAGAAGCACGTTTTGGGTACCCGCGTTTCCGCGGCCCAACACGCTTGCACACCGCGGCGCCCGCCCTGCTCCCGCACGGAGCCCTGCACGCGCCGCACGGCACGCTGCCCGCGCACGCGCACGCGCCCCTCCGCGCGCCGCCCGACGACGACGCGCTGTACGAGACCGCGGACGCCGAGCGCCTGCGGGATGCTCCTGACAGTGAGAGGTAAGCCCACTACTATCGAGCCTACCCTGAAAACTGTATTCTAAATGCTTATTGTGGGTTCGATTCCCACTCGGGATATTTTCGTTTTACTTGTATTCTGACTAGTATATATTTTTTAGCTTCACACTATATCCCGCACATAGCAGGATAGACAGAGAAATATGGGAACCTTAGTGTTCATGCACTTCGTTCCCATTAAGACATTTCTGTTCTCTACTTTCTGTCGAATTATTAGGGCATCGCGAGTTGAATGGCAGAACTAAACGCAAAGTTTTGCCTCATTACCAGGGCGACGAAATGAAAATACTAATATTTAATTTCCTCGAGTGAGAATCGAACCCGCAACTTGTCGCGCTTACAGTCACACGCTTGTACCTGTGTCACGACTGTTGTAGTATGTAAAGCCATTAAAATACATGGAGAGTGGCTAACGGAGTAACTGAGCACTAGGCTGCCTCTGCCCACCCCCTAAATGCTGGATATTATTCAAGTATTTCAACATTTGAACCGTGGAAAATGTATGTAGAATTTGAACCTAAAACGAACGGATTCCCTTTAAGATTATTATTTCGTTGATAGCAATGTTTCCTTTAAAGGTGCACTCTTCGTAAGTTTTTTTTATAATTTACGTTCGTTTTCTTATAATTTCTAACACATTTAACTTGTAGACGCATGGTCCTGTGCACTTTGTGTGCACAAATGTATGCAGAACTGTGAGCCAAACTGACACAAGTGACTGTACAATGTTCGATATGATTTTGTATTTTGTTGTTAACTTTTATTTTTACAGCAACACACAAAACAACACGCCTTCATAACCCACTGGCGGGCTCCCAGGGTCTAACTCAAGTCACATGTAGAGTTATTCAAAATTTCAAAAACATATAGTGATAAATACATACGAGTAGAAATCACAATTAGGCCTATTTTTTGTTTAATTAGTTTTATTATTCAATTTTTATTCTATTCGATTACTTGTAGTGTCATAAAATGTCGATCCCCAAATTGCATTCGCACGGCGTCGGCGCAGTACTCAGTGGCGCGGCAGGCGCATTAGGCAGAGAGAGACTCGCGAGCCCGCCACGGCGCCCAGCGACGCGCCTCGACTCTCCGTTCCTCTTCTCTATCATTTTCTAGTGATGAATTTATTCAAGCTCAACAACAGTTAGCCCGGTGGGCGAGTGAAGAGGCAGTGCCGGCGCGCGAGTACTTCCCATCGCCGACGTCCCCGCGCTCGCCGCCCTCGCCGCGCTCCCCGCGCTCCCCGCGCTCGCCGGCCGGCAGCCCCGCCGCCTTCCCAGAGTACACGCACTGACGCCACCACCGACCACCGGCCACCGACGGAATGTAAATACTCATTGCAAAGTTAATTTAATGATATGACTGAAATATTTATAGATTTAGCGTAAATACGAAAGGCCGCGTCGCCGCGTCCTCGAGAGCCGGCGACGGCGGCCGCGGGCTTCGACGCGACTTACTTACGATTTAGATAGGCGTTTAACAAATTTTGGTAAAGAGATACACACGTCGAAGCTTTAACTGAGCGGTCGCTTGGAGACGCGCGTCCTCCTGTCGAGCGCGGGACCCCGGACCGACGACGCCGGCCACCGAGCGCATCGACGACCGCACTCGTACTCGTCATAATGTTTTTGTATTTAGATTCATAAAGTACACATATTCTAAAATAGTTACGTTAATGTGAATATAAGTTACTTCGGAATTTTATCAGATATGTATGTACGTATGTATATGTATATGTGTAATTGAAACGAATTTACGCAGAGGGAGGGTCGGGCGCGGCGCGTAGTGTCGGTGGCGCCCGTCCTCGTGTGTTACAGTTCTCCGTTTATTTTATTACGACAATTTAGAAGGTTATCGTTTCTGATGTACGCTAGGCTAGGTGGCGACGCCACGTATTACTAATAGGACCTAAAGTTATAATACTATAGAGATGTAATAGACGCTATAATAATCATTGTCTAAGTGGAGTCGTAGGTAAGGTAAGCTAGGTAACTAATTACGCGTACAGGGTAGTCGTGTTTCTTATACTCTGTACTGGGCGACACTCGCGGTGCGGGGCGGTAGGTATGTGTATCAATTGGTAGTTCTTACATGGTTCATTACTAGATTAGGCTAGGATTAAGGACGTTTAATGATTTTTTCGCACAATAACAGCATTGCTTTATAAGTAGAATGAAATCGATGTAAATAGTGTCTCTATACATCAGCACTAATAATCTAGTTCACACGATAAGCACTTTTATAATACGTGATATGTGTAAAGGATTGATCTGACTGCCAACTTCTGTCGATTAACGCGTACCGTGACGATCGACCGTTAAGTAATTAGTTGTAAGTGTTTACTTTGCATTTGCTTTAAAATGCGAAAGTTGTGTGATCACGACGGTGAAAGCGAAGCGAAGCGAATGTGTGCGTGTTCGCGGTTTGAGAGCCACGGCCGCCCTCGCCCCCGCACCGCGCACCCGCCACGCCACCGTCCAGCCTGGCGGGTGATGCAGCTGCTATCATCAACAACTCTACAATGATAGTGCGTAGATATGTAATCAATAGTGTTGGTGAATATAATATGGGAAATAGTTTGGGTGCGTTACGCGAGTGTCGAGCCCAGGAGGCGTCGCGAGGTGCGTTACTTACCATAGCACCCGAGTGTGGTAAACGAATTACTTTTTTTAATATAAATCTACGTATCTATTACATTATTATAAATATTTTTATGTTTTTAACTATCTTTGTATTGTATAATGTAATTAAAATCTTCATAAGGAATTGCACTTTTTGCAGTTACTCTTTTCTTCTGAATTAAAAACTAAAAATAAAAAAACAAGCTTTAATTTAAATATTAATTACAATGAAAAACGTGAATAACATGATAATTAATTTTAAACAGATAAAATAAAAATTAAGTAACTTAAAATTGTAGATGTCATGTTATTCACTGGCAGCACTGTGTTTACCACACGCGGGTGTCACGCGCAGGCCTAATACGTCAATTGACGGCGCCGGTGTCGGCCATTGCTCACGGTAGTGCTCTGGTGACCTGCGAGCTTGATTTATTATCTGTAACGTTTGTTGTGTTTAATTAATTATCTGTGGATTTGAAATTAATAATCTGTTACTTTATTATTTATAAATTATAAAAGTGTTTGAATATTATTGTGATAAATATGAACTACCAAATTAAAACTCATAAAATGGGTGTTGCCAGTGTTTATTTTATTTATTTTTTCTTAAATAAATTTTGTATATAAGTATTTGCTTACACTATTTTTTTACGCTATTTTTATGATAATAAAACCTGTAATCACGAATAGGCTTTAAATAACTGCCAATGTACGTTGTAAAATCTATATAATGTATTTATGTACTAAATGAGTGACAACTCGCAGGCGCCATCACTATCGAACTACTCAATATAGTATTGTTAAAGTTAAGTGATATTATATGAAATACGAATTTTAACGAAGAAAGACGTTAACACGTTGAGATTTTCAGTTTGTTTTTGTCCTTGTAAATATATTTGCTATATTATTTACTAAATGAATGTAACATATTATTAATGAAAGAAAATAGATGAACACAAATTTTTCTGGATGTTTTATTCTGTGCCTTTATTATAACTTATACTATACTTGAGTATAATACATACATATAAACATATATATAAATTGATCTCTACTATATTAAAATGTAAATTGAGATCTACTGCTACTGTTCTTTGTTCAACTCCCACTCGGGAGAATGAATTCATTTTATTTCCTCGTTCTGGTAACAAAATAAGCCGCGGCGTTGAATTCGACCACTCAGTAAGCAATATCTCGAAAATTGACCAGAAAGTGAGGAACGAAGTGTCTTAACATTTGGTTAAGACATAATTAATTAATGAATTAATAATGAATTATTATGGCGTTTAAAATAGTACTAGGTGACTGCCAGCGGTCAGCTCTGATGAAGTCCGGAACATTCGTTTCTAATCAAGATTGGGTCGATGGAGTTGGAGGATTCTTAGTTATTGAGCATGAGGTCGTTAAGGGGCTAAACTACTTTCTTATGAACGGTATCTTGATACCATTCAATTAATTCAAGTTTTCGCATGATTCTGATGGAGAAAATAAGGTATAATACTTACAGCTGGGCAAATTTAAGTTACTAAAAAAATCACTAAAACACTATTAAAATAGTTTTTTGTAAATATATACAATAATACTTTAGACCGAAAAATTTTAAACATATCATAACCTAAGTGGAAAAACTCTTTAAAAATATAAAAAAAATGTTTTTTTAAAATTCAAAAAAATTAAACATTTTTTTGATTACAACACTACCTATTTCTGTATAATAAAACTGTAAAATAAAATTACATGTACAATGGGAAACTGAGTATCTTAACACTAGTTTCTCATTGCCCATCTTGCTCAGCAGGATAAAGTATGAATGGTGAATTGTAAAATTACATATACAACAATAAATTCGCCTTAGCATTCGACTTTGATTTAGATAACTTATTTTCTCTAACTAATCATTAATGATTGAAAATTAAGTCTCATCAATCATAAAAAAAACAACAATAGGTATGTAGTAATCTTTATTTTAAACAAAAGGATCAGTACTCTCGCTCTTACGCCGTATCAAGAACCTGGCATAGTCATCCTTTTCAGCGTCAAAAGGGGCAATTTTTTCACATTGTGCAGTTGTAGCTGCTTGCTGAATTTGATCCCCATACGCTTTAACATCATCTCTTTTCAGCTCCACCATATATTTTCTCGATTCCATTATAACTATAGCATCATCTCGTGCCATAGACCACACACTCGGTTTCACCCGTGGTAATATATTATGCCCAACGAATACACCGTGAAATAATCCCTGAAATTGTGGCTTATGAGGATAGTGATCCAAAGCTGAGAGAGAGAGGAAATGCACTTTCCCAGAATCTACTTCAATATACGTGTCACGATCTTCACGCAAAAGCAAAGGAACTTCAGGGCCACCTTCAGAAATTCTAGCATCTAACTCACTTAAGACGGCCATTCCCAGATTTTGCTGGCTATCTACATTGAATTTATTCGGATCAAATGGTTTGCGATTCTCAACTTCATATAACAGTCTCATAACGTTTCTCTCGGATATATCGGTAGCTCGCTTGTAATTTACTCCGTGAGAAGATTTTAACAAATCCTTATCTTCACAGTCAAGCCCATAAGCGATAAGAGGTGAGGTCACCAAGTCTCCCAAGTAGCCTCTGTGTAAGAATCTGTCACCACACTTATACACTCCGGCTGCCAAAGATACATTGGGTCGGCACACTTCAGTTTCTAACCAAGTAAAAGCTACTCCATGTTCTCTGAAATGTTTATATTCCTGAAAGCATATTTGACTTGCCGCTTCCTTTAAGCGCATATGGTAGTCCCAGTCGTATATTCCAACCCTGTTATCATATCTTATTCCGAGACTCTGCCGTAAACGATGATCCCACAATTCACAGGCATTAAACTGGTTAGTATTGCCCGTGGTCCAAAAATTAAAAAGGTTTTCCATATAATCCCGTTCTCGATATTTCATTTGATCGACAGAAACGCAAGGTAGAAGGTAACTCATATACTCAGGGTTTGTAATCATGCTGACCAATTCACGGGATTTTGCAATTAAGTACCTTGAAGTGGGAGGGCGGAGAAGTAAATTTCCATACACTTCCAGAAACCGACGAGTTTTCTCCAAGAGTCCACATCTAGTCGTCTTTTCTAAAGCCAGAGATAGGAGAAGAATCTGTCGTGCGACGAGTTCAGGACAGCCATCAATCACAAACAAGTTCATATACCGTCGAGTATGACGATATGCTTGAGCCAATGTCTTGATAAGATGTCTCGCATCGCAGCCTCCGATAACGAGAAAATTAAGCTCATAGGCACTTTTATCTCCATGCCGGAGGTATTCATTTTGCAAATCAAGTGCAGGAGTTATACCCCAGAACATTTTAGTTCGCAGATTGCAAGTCAAATGAATGCAGACGTGACACCATGGATACGTAGCAAATGAGCTCGTGTTAGGGCGTTGCTATGGCAACTGTCTATAATTGATACTCGCTCTAAGCCTCTAATTAAATATAAGTGTGCTAGATAACCCGTCAAGTGGCAATAATAGTAACCAACTTACAAAGAAATATAAATATACTTTAAATATTTTTTTTTTATTTTCATTGTACACACTTGATTCGAATCTTAAAATAACACGTACGTAATATAATTTTTATTAGTTTTACTCTGTACCATGTAGACTAGAGCGGCGAAATGAATATAATACATACCCTCGAGTGAGAATCGAACCCACAACGTGACGCTTACACTCCACGCCACTGCGCCATGGCGGCATCGTTTTTTGTACATACATTTAAAATTAAAATGTCTATCTAAATAGTTCATAATAACAAATTATTTTTATCAAATCGAAGAACAAGAATAAGAAGAAGAGTCGTATTTTTTAACATAATAAATAATAAATTGACTATGAAAAAAAGAAATAAAAACAAAAAATACATTTCTATTTTTAATTTTTATTACTTAATAATTACAATAATAATATAAATGCCTCAATTATCTACACACTAAAAATAGTTTTGTTCTATTCCCTATTACATATACAGCTCATTTGGCACAAAAATGACATAATTGCATTAAATAGAAAATAAACATTTTCGCTCCTGCCATATTTTAAAAAGTGCAAATACGTCATTGTTGCACCAAATGTACCAATTAATAGTAATTAATTAAATAAACTTCGAGAATACAGCAAAATGTAACAAGTAAAAAAACTCGTAAATAATTATTCTTGATTGTTGGTTGGTACATTTTGCCATAAGCGAGTTAAATAATGTGTAAGCTAATAATTCAATTATTAATAACAATGTATACAAATCAATATAAGTATTTGGTCATAGCATTTCATTTTATTCTTTTAGCAACAACAATTAAATATATTATGTACCTCTATGTATAATTAATTATTTATATTTATACTATAGCTTTGCGGAGGAACCCGCACATATCAGGGTAGGCAGATGGAACCTAGCGTCATTGCCATCAAGAGACTTCCGTTCCCCATATACTAATTCTATTGATATATGGGAAACGGAACTATTATAATATAATCCTTATTATACAAAGTTTTGTCTTGATTTACAAGATGACAAAAAGGTTGCTTTTGCAGCTTCACGCTGTATCCCACATATGCAGGGTTAGCACTACGCAGGGAGATTTCAGTGTCAAGATACTCCGTTCTATAATTACGGCCCGAATTCGTAATATTGTAATGTGTGAGAATTCAACCCTGCGTTTCATTTTATTAGAGCGACGAAATGAAAATAATTCAATCCCCCTACTGGAATCGAAACCACGACTATCAAGTTCATAATCAGACATTGTCAGAGTACGCCACCGTTGCACCGTCATATTTTAATTAATATTCATAATTTATACTACGGATGGAATGCCGAATTCTACATTGCTATTACTTGAGGAACTAATTGTTTTTTACTACTATATTTATTTTTTTTTATATTTATAAATAAGGTACAGGTAAAGTATTACTATGTAAAATGGACACTCCTCATAGAAATAGCTGCTCTAAACAGAGATCGAAGCCACGATAGCCATTCTATGTTTTAAGATTTAAAAAAATAAATAAACATTTAAAAATTATATTTTTTAACTGTAACCTAACTCATACACTTACAAGTTAACTTATTATTTATTGCACATACATTTATATTAACTTTTGCTATGAAAAAGCCTCATATATTTAAGATATTAAATTTTATTTAATCTATTAAATAAAATGTAATACTTGTATTTCTTTATTTTGCAAAGAAAATTTGATTACTGCTATACTAACTTGTAATTGAGAGATTTTCTCAAGACGAGGTCATTAAATGATTATGATCCTTTCAAAGACATATCTCAAAATATATGTGAAAAGAACAAAGCAGAAAATAAAACCAATATGATCAAACATTTCTTCTACTTAAACATGGCTCCATAAATCTTTTTAAAATCACAATTTTCTTTGAAAATAGAAGCGAAGATCAAATAAAAAAGACATCACCTTAAAAGTGCTTGTAACTTTAACAGCAGCCAAAGCGGTATAGAGGTTTCTATGGTTTAAACAATTTATTACAAGTATGCCAAAAACAATATTTTCTAAAATACAAATTTAAGCATTTCTCAAGTATTTGTTGAACTTTTGTCAAGAAAACCTCGAATCATCCTGATTCAAAGACTTTGGTTTGGAAGCTTTAGCTTCCAACGTTACGTTTGGAGTAGCTCCTCTCCATACCGTACTCCGGTTCGAGTAAGTAGATGATGTTACAGGCACTTTTCGCGTCTGCTTTATCTTAAGTTTATTCAACCACAGATCCCTCGTTTTTTTATTGCCAACGACAAAAAATAAGAATAAAATAAATCCCTGATAAGTAGCTGTAAGAGTAAATAAATATGCAGCGACGATATTAAACGCAAAGAGACCAAAAACCCATGGCAAACCAAACAGAAACACTAGCAAGCAGCTTACTGACGCACACCTAAACGCCTCGTTGGTATCTCCATGCCTCTGGATCCTGCTCGAAGCAAACACCGAACGAACTATTAAGCCGAATAGTGTCCAATTCACAAATAGAATAAGTGCAATCGGCAAGTAAACAGACAACCAAAGTGCTAAATCTGATGGGTAACAGAATGAACCACTTGGGGTTTTATCTACAAAACGCCCCGAATAAGAGTGAGGGGCGATAGATAGTAGGACACCGATGACCGCAAAGGGGGCACCCCAAGAAAAGGCCGAAGCCCTAAGGAGTTTATGAGAAGCATCTCTCGTGAATACCAGGACCAACCTCCTATAAGATAATACGGCGGCGACCAACATCCAACAAAATGATGATAGAACTGAATAATGCAGAATGATACCAAATAGCATACAAAACACGTTATAATGATCGAACTTCGCGAAAATTATAACTAGGAAGCTAAGAGCCAATATGAATATGGATATGCAGAGCTGAAACCAGATCTTATTGCTAAACTCCCGTCTCCAAGATCTGAACATAGCGGACGTGACACCTACTACAATGACGCCGATAATTGAAAGAGCACAACCGATTATAGTTAACATTTCTAGAGCATTCTCGTTTGCTTCGGAGAACACCGATCGAGGAAATAAGACCTCTGCAAAGTGAGTGAGATGTGTGCATCTGCAGATGTCTAGTTTACCTGGTTCTGATATAATAAGCCGGCAACCTTCCTGGGACCAGAATCCACTACCATCCTCGAGGAATTCCCAGTAAGCGCACGTTCTGGAGATATTTCGTTCTGGGTCTGGTGATAAAGGGCTCAAATGTATGTCGATAACCTGAAAGAATAAATAAAATGTCTTGATTAACATTTTATTCAAATCTTTACAAAAATATGTTTATGGTACGCGTTAAGCATATACGAAGTTAATATTAACATTCACAATGTAATATTTTATAGTAGCGTTGCGCTCGCTATATTGCACTTAATACAGGCAGTTTAAAACAGTCATTAAAAGCTGCTAGCAAATTATTTTTAAAGTATTAGCAATAGTTAAAATAACTTACTTCTCCATTATCAAATTGGGTAACATTTCCCACTTTAACGCTCAGAACTCTGCTGTTGACAGCAAAGAATCCTTCAGAAGACTGGAAGGCCCTGTCGTTTCTGAAAACGACAAAGCTAAGGCGTTGTGAAGAATCTAGCACTGATTTCGGCAAGTTAACCACTAGTTCATTTGTATCTGCCATCAACTCTGT
This sequence comes from Heliconius numata, assembly GCA_016802625.1. NCBI lineage: Eukaryota > Metazoa > Arthropoda > Insecta > Lepidoptera > Nymphalidae > Heliconius > Heliconius numata. The sequence goes on along the minus strand of JAEBDU010013267.1, from coordinate 355,941 downwards.
CTTGTTAGGTTCACCTGAAAAGGGGCAAAAACTGTTACATAAACATTGTCTTAAAAATGTTTGTAGTCAATAAAAATAATTTAGCAAAGAGTTGAGTATTAGTTAGAGTAGTAGTTGGGGTAGTAGTGTCACTTTTCTCTTATTTCTACATTGTACCTAGTGTCAAGAGATCTGAGCAGTGGAACTTAAACGGTTCAGTTAATGGTACTTTAAACGTATATTAGGGTAAAATTAAATTAGTTGTTACTGATAACTTAAAAATACAATAACTTAAAAATAAAATTTACCAAATAACATTTCAAAGGTGCCATTAGTGAATAAGTCAGTCTCCCTGGTACCTATCTTCAAGCCTCGTACCGGGTTCCCTGGCCCTGCATCAGTCATTCCTAGAGCGATGTTAGATCTTACAACAAAGGCGCTGCGCGAACCATTTAATTCTATCGCAGAACCTAGTTTTTCCAACAAATGTAGGAACTGGCCAGGAATTTCGAGGCTATCCGGAACTTCTAGGATATCGTCCACCTGTAGATTTTATAATACTAGTTGAATTTTTATTTAGTGATTTACTTTTCTATAAGTAACAACACTTAAACACCTAAATTTATTTCGTTTTCTATTGATCAAGTTATTAAGGTTTGAAAGCCACAAGAATTTCTAGACGTAAGACGTCTAGACTCCAAATATTTGCATACGCTATAATGTACAATAAGAACATAATATATTATGTATGTACTAGTACATATAATATAAAAACAACACTGTAATTTATATTTAGAAGTTACCTGGTCAAACATTGGATTTATATCTTCTACCATGATTGTGGAGCCGTTATTGATGAGCTGATCGAGTTCTTCCATCACTTCTCTTAACTTTTCTTCAGGCTGTGGATATAATTTTCAGGGCTATGTATGTATGTTTTTATATACTATTTAATCGCAGCTTCGATATAATTTAAATTACAAATATCTATATGAAACTTAATGTTAGCCAACTATCGCTGGTGAGACTGTGGACCTAAAAGCTCTTACCGGTCTTATTATAGGTGTTGTAGTAGTTGACTGAATAGAATTGGTAGTCGTTTCTGTAGTAGATTGATATCCTTGCGTAGTCGACTCTGTGGTCGATACGTCAGGTGGAATACATGTGATGTTTAAAGGTTTCTTCTTAGTTGTCATTATTACAGTAGTTACGGAGACTTCTTCTGAACTGTCAGCTATGTTAACTTCAGTCTGTTCTGTGCTATCTGCCTATGGTGTTGTTAATATTTCTGTTAGTGTGTTATTCACGTGCAATGATTGTTAATATGCAATTAATAGTTCAAATGTCATCTTAAGATTAAATTTTTCAAGTACATGCTAACACATATTGTGAAAATTCATGCAAACTTCAAAGAAATCAGAACCAAGTTAAAATATCAAAACGTTTAAATACTTACTTCATATGATATAGTGGGCATGGCATCATCAAAATCATCGGCTTTATTAAACATCCTGTTTAATGGTTGAGTACAGTTGTTTGATGCTGTTGTTACCCACTGTACTCCTTCGTTGAAATCACCGACGCAAGTGTGGGCTCGACACCCAGCTGATATTATAGATTCACCTGAAATTATGTACATAATTGTTTTTTAAAAAAACTAAAAAAGCCAAAAGAGAGTAGAATTTAATTATTCAATAACTACTACTGTAACAAAACAAGCAACAAGCATACAGATTATTCATTTGATACCTTACCCAAATGCAGTTGTGGAATTGTATCAAAGGATTTACAATAGTATACTGGCTTCATCGAGACAATCTCCATATGCTCCCAAGTCGCAGGACTCACCGGATTTACATACGGACGTAATTTAGTGTGAATTAATATAGACCGCCTGTCCATATAGAGCCTTTTCAATTTGATTTCTACTATTTCTGGGTTCTTTCTGTCTATATTAGGATAAGACTTTATAAATTCTTTCAGAATATCCTCTGTTACATTAAAAGGTACATCTCCAATAATACTCTCATACTGATTCCTATAAGTAATGTAATCTCTCAACTTCGATTTCCAAATGGGCAATAACGTCGGTATATCATTCAGTTTATAAAGTTCATTATGTCTTATTTTCACCGCGTAAGTGTTCCCCACAGATTTTTTCTCTCTTATGAATAATATTTTTTTCGTTTCACACACTTTATATTTTTTTATTTTTATATGTGTACACCAGTAATAGCCATTTTGTTTTGGCTTGAGAATAAAATGTTTGTCGTCTATTTTGCTTATGCTTGTTTTGACTGGGTAACGGTTTATTGAATCTGTGAAACAGTAAATATCTTCTTCATCCATTGATTCGTTAACTGTTAGTGTCAGTTTATTTTCACTAAAATAAAAAAATACTTACTTTAATTAATATAAAAACTACGATAGGTTTGTTCAGTATTTTGTGATAGAATAATGTATAAAGTTTATTGATGAAACAAAAGGCGAGGCGCAGCTAGTATAATACAAAAATAATTATGACAAAATTATACTTACACATCTATAGTTAACTGCATAGTAATATTCTTCAATGGAACTGGTTTCTCGCATATGACATCGTAAAAGATAAATGAACTGTTAACTAGATCCCAAGCATTATTTTGTATGGAACCCAACAACGTATCCTCACCGTGAATGTCATCTCGGAAATTCCACTGTTCAAAAGGTATCTGAGAAAAAAAATTATCTTCATTCATTGTCTGCTTAGTAAAGTTGGGCGGCAGGGAGGCTACTGTGGCTTAAATGGAGAAATAAATACAAAGTATCCTAAAAAACAAGGTGTAATTGTTTTATTTTAAGACAGTTTGGAAGTAAGGAATTTTTGAAATATTTTGGGCAAGAGATCCCTTTTTCAATATTAACTGATACCTCGATCTTTCATAATATTTATTGACGGCCAAATTACTTTGATATTCCTATATCTAGTTTTTTTACTATTGATACAAAATACTCATTAATAATTTAAAAACTTTATGGTAAATTTTAATAAATATGTCACAATATGTGTAACATTCAGTAAATATCAAATGTAATGGATTGGATGGGATTGAGAGGGACAGAAAAAATGTAAGACTATTAAAATAATTTGTTAATAATTCTAACAGTTATTACAACTCACCTCTGACTTATCGTCTGTCGTATCATACCTCAACACAGAATAATCTGAGCTCATTGTGATACCAAATGGGTAAATATGATTCACACCAGATTTTCGAAATTTCTTATGGTTTACATAAGGCCATCCACGACTGAGTAAGGAACCTCCTTTCTTCAAGCAAATATCCTGGGCCTGATTCCAAGTGGCCCTGACAGTACCACCTCCCACTCCGGACAGAAGTGACAAGCATGTTGATTCAGGACTATAAAATCTTACAGCATCTTTTAAATCGTTACATTTGCTGCTAGAGAGATCAATACTACTGTAAGGTTTAACCACGCATATACTGAAGTACATCTCGTTGCATTTGACAGCAGTGTAATTACTATAAGGATCCATTACAAGACACAATTCTTCCTCCAAATCAAGTGTGGGATCCATAGTCACTGCGTACTCAGAATTTAATTTTTCGCCCATATTTTTACTGTAAGACCAATCAACGTATATCCCACCAGGATGCATTGATTTGTATTCGGTCCAAACAACTTGTTCGAGATTAAAGTTTTTAACTTCATGGTAAAGTTTTGACGAGTATAAGTTTCCAACGCAGTCTTTGTATTTATCTGCGAACGTCTCTGGGCCCTTCGGACGAAAACAGAGTGGGCTGTCATCTTTTCTCTGGAGAAGTTGGAAGCCGATAGGACATACCGAATCGTACGATAAGCTTTGCGTTTGAATATCTGGCCATAACAAAATTAATAGGGTCGCCTTCAAAACTTGGTAGAACTTGCTATACATCTGAAAATAAAAATATTTTTTTGTTATTTTTATTGTAGGCTTAGCCTACTACGGCTTGCTTGAACTGATTAATTTTATACTTAGGAAGGTAGATGACCGTAGAACCACGAAAAATGAAAACATTCGAATAATATAACGGAAATCGGTTCGTAGTTCTAAAAATATCTTTAAAAAAGTTCAAAACTATTTACAAACAACAAACGGGAATAAGTTGAGAAAAACTGCGAAGTTAAGATACAAAATTTCCATGTATAATATACATTTAAATGGGCTTATGAGAGGGACGTAAACAAAAATATCACATATATTTGAACAATATCAGATAGTAATCCACTTGACGCTATTACCGATACACTAGCATTAACGCCCCTGATTGCGAGTGATGTCTCATGTCGATATCCTGTATTATACAATTAGATAAAAAGCTCCTCGTGGCCCAGCGTCTGGCACACGATGATTGTGGGTTCGATTACCACTCGAGAGGGATATCAAATTATTTATTAATTTTCACTTTCTCGCTCTGGTTATTTTGAAGCTTGGTTTATATATAATTGCGACTATTTATTATAATGAATGATGAAAAGTATTAAGTCATAAGTGAAAAGTTTCCTAAACCCTGCAGTCAATAAGTTCTGTTTTAGAGTAGACCAGTAGTACAGACCTGTACATAATATATGTCACCTTCGTTAAAAGTGAAATTGAGTGCAACTGACATTTAACATATTGCGTAGGTGTATGTTACTTTATCATTACAATTGTAATGATTCATAATTATGTCGACATCGCGTTTTGTATGGATATACTCGTAGAAAAGCTTATAATATGTTAGCGGCCCGCATGGGACTTTGCTTGTAGCTCCCTATATGACTGACACTTGTGACATTTTTATGTCACTTAAAAGTGCTTGCTGAATAAAGAATATTTAACGCCATATATCAAGAATTCAATTCAATTTAATAAAGAATATTTAAAAAAATATTTGTTCCTAGGTTATATCATCATTAGTACTATTTTATTTTTTCTATTTCCTCCACGATGAGGCAAAAAAAGTAAACAATTCAGTTAAAGCAATGAAATGTGAAATAAAAAATTTAATAAAAAAACAATCACCTTGTATTCAAGTACGGTCGTCACGCTCGCAGGCTGTCATCTTACGTTCCTATCGATACACTTTCACGCGGTTTTTTTGTATTGCTTATAGGTACCTGGGAAAGAATAATATTGTGAGAAATTATTTAAATGTACATATCTATTATTAACATGTCATTTAGTACATATTTTAATTATACCCGCTTTAATATACATAGCGCGGCGTAGAGTTCCGCCACTCAACAAGCAACGACTCGAAAAATAGAAGAAAAGCAGGGAGCGTTCTGTATTAAACTAATCACTAAGTGTACACTAAGTTTCATCTGCCTACATATGCAGGAAAAACCGCGGAGGCGCCATTTTATATACCGCATATAGCAGGGTAGGGAAAGGAAACCTAGTATTAGGGTTCTCCGTTCATCACTTTCCGCCGAATTCTCGAGGCAATTTAAATTTCGGAAGTGAACGCCGCGCTTTGCCTCGTTACCAGAGCGAGTAAATGAGAATATTCAATATTTCATTCCTCCTAGTAAGAATCGAATCGAACACTCGGTTGAGTCGTACACGTCATACACTTTTGCCACCGGGCCAAAATGCCTTAAATTATAATATAAATTTAGGCCTTAATAAAATAATATACTAATACAATTATGATAACATCTTAACTATTTACTTATAGTATCAAAATTTCTTAGCAATATAAAAAGAACTAACATAAATAACAATTCAGACCTTCCTATAGAACCTTGACTAAATATACAGGCTAGCATCGCGTGGTCATCGAAAATTAGTAACAGAATGATCTAATTTTTTATACATTAAAAGCCTATTGTAATCAATATCTATGAGTATTGACGGTTGATTCATGTGATTTCTAATGACCAGATAGACGATTATCTAGAAATACTAGGAATTTATCTAATATTTACTTTAATAATAGCTAATGACAATTTTTATAAAGTACTCAGGTTGAGTTAGTGTAAGCGCGTACTACGATATATTGTTGAGTGATAATGCTGTCGCAGAAATATCTATATTATCCAGAAATGTGAGTTTATTTATATAGCGAAAAGAATCACTAAGAAAGTAATTTAGGAAAATCCACCCCAATGGATTGAATGGGGATTAAAAGTTAGTATAAAATATTGTCGTTTCTAACCGAACCGTTCCTTTTTCAAAAAGGAAGAATATAAAAATATTTAATTTCCTAACACAAAATGTAGCGTTGAGTTCCGACACTATGTGCGATAACAAAGTGTCTTGAAAGTTGGGCAGAAGGAGAAAGGAGTGTCTGTTTTAAAAAAAATACGAAATTCGAAAAAATAGAAAAAAGTCAAAGCAAAGCTGCGAGTAGAAAGCTAGTAGTATAATCCTACAGATAAGTACGTAATCTTCCTACATGCCCTAATCACAAGGGAGCGTAACAGCTGGGCGTAGCTGATCGCCGTCCAAATAACGAATTTTATGGTTTTATCTATGGTATACTCGTACTATCAATTGACTCCTCTAATTTGGAGATTTTCCACCAATTCGCTTTTATGTAATGCTAATTTTGTGTAAAAGTTGGGCTAATTTTGTCTATAAGTACAATAATAATATACGAGTAAAAGTACTTCGTGGTAGTTCGAAGATATCGCGATAGCTGTAGGTTCTATTCTCAATGGACAATAAAAAAATTTTGGTAGTTTTTTTTTTAATTTAATTAAGGCAGTCGTGGCGCAGTTCCTAAGCCTGTATATGCCGAATACAGCTTGAGCTAATTTTTGATTGGTATTTTTTTAAACCCTTAGCCTTTTACTCTTAGCCTTTTAGCCTTTTAAACCCTTTTTACCCTTATCTTTAATATGAAAGATGAGTAAAAATACAAACGCTTCATAAACATTAACGTCTGCTTGTTGTCCAAATTCGACTTGTCTGTGACATGTGTGTCACATGAGCGTCACTGTGTGCGTGACATGAGCATTCTTGTATTTTCATTAAATACGAAACATTAAAGAACTACTTATAACAATCTAAGCGTTATCATTCTTCATCTTATTTGTTCTAGATACGGAGATGATTCATTTCCACGCAAAGAACAACTGATGATAAGATATTATGTATTTTAAATAATATTATATTATTTGCCACATTTCAAATTTAAGCCAAAAACTTTTAGAAGTCATTGTAGCTACTGGGGGAGTTAAATTTTCTTAATTTCCGTACTGCAGGCGTTGAGTTCCGTCACTCAATATGCAATGTCTCGAATTCAGGCGGAAAGTGAAGAACGGCGTGGCTAGTTCACATTTGTTTCTATGTAAAAAAAGTACTTTGACGTCACCTTATTGCATTTTATTTTCTCAATTTATTGAGACATTTTTTTTTGCATATTCTTATGTGCTGTCTATTATCAAGCTATTCTAAAGGCATTGGGTTTCGATTGGTAGAACCAAACGTCACGCTTTATCTATCCTAAAGTACGGGAGTGATAAAGTTGTAAATATTTCACATTCACTTAAGTAAAAATCTAAAAAAAAAAGAAATTATCGCCAATTCTATATATAATTATTCTATAGAATAAAACTCGAAAGAAATGTGAGAAAAACAAAATTAAATATAAGAAATATACGGTAGAAGCCACATATCAAGAAAATTGACTTGGAAAAGAAATAAAAGTTCTATATAAGTCCTGAGGTGTTTGGTTTCTCAACAATGAAAAATAAATAACTATATAATAAATTTTTGTGAATAATTATAACACTATGTGGAAAATATTGCTTAACTAAGTACTTCACTCCATAATAATTTACATAGCATTCCTTATATTTTCAAGTACTTCGAGATTACGTGAAAATATAAGGAATGCTTCACATTAGTTGCTCATGTATTTTACTTGACCTATTGCTGAATTATTATAGTAATAATATTGAAATGCTTGTTATATAATATTTATAATTTTCAGCATTTTCTTGAAAATGCCATGTATTTATAGGGAAATAACTGACTATAAAAATGGACTATAAAATCCCACTATATTATACAGTTTACCTTTATAAAAAAATACACTTTTTAATAACCAATAAAAGTCTATTTATTTTTATTATTAGGTTCATTGAGATTTAGCATGGCGTAGTGGGAAAGTATGTAATGACTAAAACATAGTACCTACTTCCATTATTTTAACTAGAGTTTGCGATAACGGTACTTAAATTGGGGTACATAATGTTTTGTTTTAAATGATATGACATGAATATATAAATACAAAATTTGATTATGTAACTTGAATATGCGTTAAAAAATATTTAAATTAAATTAAATCTGATTTAATCCCACTAAAAAAATCAGGAGGTGGTCATGGCATATGACTGTGGGTTCGGAAGAATTAATTATTACTTATTAATATGTTTATTTTCTTCGCTCTAGCACCGAGACAAAAATTCGGCGTTGAGTTCCGCCACTCAATACGCAATAAGTGAGGACCGATACCTAAAAACATACTATTAATTGCCGCCCTCGACTTCGTTTGCGTGTGCCTTATGATCTTTTTAAAAAACCGGTACCATTTACCGTCCGCTGTTCCCAAATTATATTGCATTCGAGAATAAGGTATATAGCATATGCACACCAAGCGGACAAAACCGAGTGCAAACACTAGTCAGCCCATATTCGCAAGAGACCAGCGGCATTGAATTAGAGATACTTATGTAGCTATTGACCCCGGTTGACACGGAACTGGGAGTAATTGTGGTGGCCTGAGTAATGTTAATGTAAGTAATAACTATAATTATCCTAATTATTAAGGAAACTATTTTCATGATGTAAGATAGTGCATTTATATTTGGTCTGCAAGTGCCCTAATACCTTATACATAAGGTATTTAAAAAATACAGCTTCTCGCTGTATCCCGCACACAGAAAGGGGTAGGCAGAGGGAACCTAGTGTTAAGACACTCCGTTCCCCCATTTTCTGCCGAATGCTGGACGCATAGTGTGTTGAGTAGCGAAATTCAACGTCTCGCTTTGCCGCGACACCAAAGCGAAGATATGAAAATATTAAATATTTCTATTCCTGGAGTGGAAATCGAACCCACAACCTGCCGCGTTTACATTCACATTTTGCGACCCTGCCCCTCGACTGGTCTCACCTTGTATAAGGTATCATTGACTTAAAACATATGTCAACCACCAAATTATATTCGACAAGCGTAAATTAGTTTCATTTAAAGTATCGTTTCTCTGAAGTCACAATATAAATGTCAATAATATTTAATTAATGGCTATATCCGAATTAAATAAATTAATTTTTAACAAAAACAAAAACCGACTTCTAACAACGAACTAAAAAGTGAAAAATAATTATATAAAGATTTTATAATTTTGAAGTCGGTGCCAAGTAAAACAAATAGGCTTAGTAATTAGATATTGTAGTAAAGGTGTTGTAGCATTAGCTTGACACCGACTTCAAAATTATAAAATCTTTATATAATTATTTTTCACTTTTTAGTTCGTTGTTAGAAGTCGGTTTTTGTTTTTGTTAAAAATTAATTTATTTTACGATTTTTAGTGATTCAAGAAGCATCATTTTAAGATGGTAGATCTTCTTGCTTCTTGAACGAGTGGTGGTGGTGGTGGTGGTGGTAGTGGTTGTCAACGAGTGGTTGTGATTGTTCTATGTAAAACTTCATTTAATTAGCTATTATTTTTGTGCAAAGTTACATTTTGGTGTATTGACATACATAAAAAGTATTCGGGCGAATTGAGAATCTCCCTTTTTTGAAGTTGGTTGAAAATGACAACATCCTCTTTTTTGAGGTTGGTTGAAAAGAAATGCAACGATCAGGAATTTCACTTCTGACATCAATTTAAAAAGTTTTTGCTTGTAACTATTACAATATAATAAATTTTTTACCAAAAAAAACAAACTTTCTCAATTTTCACCGGATTCCATAATCGGAACCTAACCAAACTTTCACCAAATTATCCTTGAAGTATATCCTTTCAAATAAAAAAACAATCATCAAAATCGGTTGGCGCGACATTGAGTTATTCGTCTATTTGTCGCGCACATATCTAATGCAAATTTAAGACTTATGTGATTTTCTCATAGATACCATTGTCAGACATGGACCAAAAAAAAATGGGACCATTCGGGAAGCTCCACCTTTCAAACAAAAAAAAAATTTTCAAAATCGGTTCACCCAGTCAAAAGTTATGAGGTAACAAACATAAAGAACAAAAAAAAAAACATAAAAAAAAAAAAAAATACAGTCGAATTGATAACCTCCTTTTCTTACAGAAGTCGGTTAAAAATAAAGAACTCGGACAGAAGCGGCAAGCGTTAATCATTTTAAATAATTCCCTTAAACCTACACCTTATTCGAATCGAGGACTTCCATCGAATCGTTTCCAATATAATTACTCAAAGCTTGAATGAATCCATCAATAAACTATTTATATACGTCGAGCTATTAAAAATACGTAAAATACAAAATATTTTATCGTTTTTATTAGACACCTCACACATATTAATAAAAAGACGCTATAATAGCGAAGTAAACAAGCTTGGGAAACGATATTTGTTAGGTTAGGTATATCTTGTACCTGATGGTGTAAATAGATAATGAAAGTAATAAAAAAAATATATACCGACTTCAAATAAATGTTAAAATACCTGTATGTATTATATATATAAAAATATTATTACCCCCTTCAGAAATACTTGTAAAGGAACTTAGATTGTTCCGTAAATAGGAATACATATATATGGCTTTTAGTTTCCGAGAAATTTGCAGACGAATATATAAACATACACTTCCGAAGTTTAAAGCACGTGCTTTGAAGATAAAATAGATAATCATATAGGTACTTAAATGCAATCCTATTCCATACATATATGAATGTCGAACCGATGACCTGTTTTTTTTTAAACTCGGTTAAAAATAATAATCGCCCAGTTTGTCTATATAAGAGTGTATAGAGTCAGCTAATGAAAATTTTTACGTTTACCAGTAATATGTTCCCCGTAATCATTGAACGTTTTATAGTTTTTCTTCCATAAGCCAGACCTAACACAATGAGATCAGATTTATTTGTACATTTTTCATCGATTTTATACATACGACGTCGTTTCAAAGAAATTATGCTGTTTTTTAGCTTCACGCTGTATCCTGTACATATCAGGGTAAGCAGAGGAGACCTAGGGCTTAACACTTCCATTGTCGTTCCCCACTTTCCGTCGAATTCTGGAGGCATTCCGTGTTGCGTGGAGGATCTCATCAATCTTCAATACTAGCGACCCCAACACGGGTTCGCCCGCCTACGCTTATTGTTATATTATAGCCAAATTATACATTTTTTTAATAAATTGTAACTTATGTATTATTCTAATATAGAAGTTATAACCAAAGTTGCAAAGTTTTACCTTAATCTGTTCAGTTATTTTTACGTCAAAATGGAACTAGCAACCGTCCTCACGAGCTTTCACATTTATTTTTTAATAAGAAAGATAATATTTAGTTTCCTCAAGTGGGAAATAAACGCAAATAATATAAATATACCTAATATTCAAAATTCGTGCAACATTGTCATTACATCGTGTAAACCATTAAAGACCAGGCCTCTTAGACGTTATATTCAAGTACACTCATATAGGTAAAGATATCAATTATAAACAGAACTAAAACAACTGCATAAGCATAAATTAATAGATATATAAAAAAATACTCGCGCCACCAAGTTAAATTAGATGAAAATTGGTTCCCTGGTTTACCAGTTACATCAGGAAACCAGGAAACAAAGGAATGGACATACATATTATATACATACTCCTTTTTCGCCTCAGTCGGCTAATTAAATAAAATAAAATTGTGTATAACACAATTATGTAGTGTTTGTTTCCTTTAGACATCAAACACCTTCTGTAACATCATTCTAATTTATGTAAAAATCTAAGGCTTATTTCAGGAAAAGTAAAGAACGGAGTAAAGTACCATCAACATGTCGTGGCCGCACTATACATCGTAATACGTCGTGTATTAAATATAAATAGTCTCTCTCCTACCCACCAATGGTCGCAGAAATCTTGTTTACTTCTTTATAACGCTACAATTTGTTTAAGCTTCACGCGGTAACCTGCACATAGCAAGGTCGGCCGAAGGAACCCGGAAACCTAGTGTTAAGACATTCCGTTCCCATTAAGACACTATCGTTCCCCACTTTCCGCAGAATTCTGAAGGCATTGTTGAGTGGCGGAACTCAATACCGCGATTTGTCTCGCTACCAGAGCGAGGAAATAAAAATATGAAATATTTCATTCCACTAAAGTGGGAATCGGCAACCATTGAATTTACAGTCGCACGCTTGTGCCCCTACGCCACGACGGCCTCAAATACAGATACATACATACGCAAAACACTAAAGAAAGGTGAAAAAAAGACATTCCTATGTAAATTATTTGAGACAATAACTATAGAAGATTCTAAAGAAAGTACATCTCGTGTGAAACACGCGTGACTGAGCATTGAGAAAAACTGAGGTACCATAAAAAATACTTGTATTTGTACAACGTATAATTAATTATTATTTGCATCACAAAGTTGTTTGAGGTTCATTAGTGTTTTTTTCGTTGTGATATGAAGATTGATTTTTCCTGTTTTATAATAAAAATTACAACATTATTTGTTAAGTAAACTATCAGTCGGATTAATAAATTATTATTATTTCCGTGCTCTATCAATACTAACGATGGCGTTGAGTTCCGCTACTCAACACGCCATGTCTTGAATTCGGGCGGAAATTGAAAAACGGAGTGCCTTGACACTTGACTCTCTCTCTGCCTACCCTGCTATAAAGGGGATGTAGAATGTACACAAACTAGAGAACGAAGTACGGGAGATTTATCAAAATAAACAAATTAACAATTAAACGTAAGTATATACAAATTTAATACGAAATTAACATAATATTATGGTTAAGAGAGTGTTAGCGCGTACGTACGGTTTATACAAACAAATAATGGAGATATAATAGTAATTTGTTGATAGCTTATTTTGATGAGAGATGCATTGAAATTCTAACAATAGAATAGCATAATTACATTGTTGTCATAAGTAGTTTGCTCGCTGTGATTTGATAAATACGATCCTTCTTGATATTTATTTAGAAATCTTGTCTGGCATGGCATATGGGATTCCCAAACTTTTAAGATAGCGGTACCCCGAAAAATAATTATCTTTTTTATGGATTTTTGCTATTGAACCCACCATAAGAGTCGAGCCGAGAGTTGAGCTTTCTTAACCAAGACTATTTATTCTGCAAGTTATCTTTATACTGGAATAATAAAGTTTATTAATATTAATTTTAACAGATTCTAGGCAGTGTCGACTTGTACCTGTCTTAAGTTAACCGTTTACTGTAACACTTAAGTAATTTTAGATAATAACTTATAATAAGTATTTATGTTGTCCATTTTCTGAATGAGAGGTTAAATGAAATGACAATTATGATGTCGGTCAAACGGTTTTTCCTTGACGTAAGAAACATCCGGTTCCGGGTGGTGTAAATGTGTTAGTAGTACGCACTGTACTCTTTTTTTAAGCTTCACGCATACGCAAGTACTACACATAGAGCAGGGTAAGCATAGAGAATCTAATGTAAAGACACTCCATTTCCTGATTTCTGCATAATTGTATAGACATTACATGTTGAGTTGACAGAATTCAACTCAAAACTCTGTACTTTGTCTTTGTTCTGTGGGTAGAAATTGAAATTTGGTGAAAACCAAAAAAAATGCTTCGTCATAGTTGAATAATAGAACTTAATATTAAAAAATTAAAATTTTTGATATGTTGGTAAATAAATTGTATCTTATCTGGAGTTAGAATTTTATCATAGTTTTAGAACTACTGCCTTTTCAGCAACATACTTTAGTTCAATCAAATAACAAAAATTTCACTTTGTGCCGTATATTTGATTTATAAACTTATTTTTTTATAAAAGGCACAGAGTATGACTGTAAACGCGACGGTTGTACATTCGAATACCACTCAGAGAAATGAGAAAAAATGTGTATAAAGAAAGTTCCGCCACTCAATCAACAATGAGGAACAGTGTCTTAACACTAGATCAGTTAGAAGCAGCGCGAATTAAAAAGAATAGATTTGATCAAAATGCAAGAACAAAAACTGAATAATAAAAACACAGTTTACAATAAAAACCAATAAAGGTGTGCGAAAAACTAATAAAATAGCAATACAATAACGAACTTTGTATGCGAATGATAAAGTTTATGGGTACGTTGGAAAGTACCGATTTACCGCGTACCGCACTCGGTGCTCGTTGTGTTGTTGACTCTACGTCAGGCCTTATCACAGAGGTAATGCTGTGAGACAGAAATATTTATTTTTACTGACTCCATACTAATGCAGATATAGGTATCTAATTATTATCTTTATTCTTTTTGTTTTGTCATATTAGTATTACTATAGCACTTCCTGCCTTGATAGGCTAAAATATGTAATTTTAAGACTCTATGCTCTCTAATTTCCGCTCAGTTTAAAGGTATTGTGTGTTGGGTGGCGAAACATAACGCCGTACTTTGTTCATCAGACCGAAAAAACATTATTTTTAAAAGAAAAAGATTTGAGCCCTCCAAATATCTCTATAGCATAAATTTCGATAGATTTTTTTTTTAATATAAAAGATGTTTCTACTATTAGAAACATCTTAATCTTGACGATAAATCGACTGAACTTATTTTTATTGGCATTTCTTGCCATTTTGCAAGGTACATTCACCTACTCCAGTGTCCGCTAAATCTAGAGATACTAGAGTGTGCTAGTTGATAGAAACACGCAGTTTTTAATAAAACTTAAATAATTCTTGTATTTATAGGAATTCAGGCTTAAAAAGAAACAGAATCCAGCAAGTAGAGTTTGTAATTAGATAAATTTTTAATTAGAACTCTGTATTCGGAATAGGAATATGGAATGATGTTTAGATAGACTACTAAGCTGTTAAACGAGACTTACGGACCTTTTAAACTGAGAACACCGCTTTCCACACCGCAGCAATGATCTTTTTTTAAATAAATAGAAATAATAAGATTTTACACATCTTTTTAGATTTATGGAATTTTTCATAGAAATTAGTTCAAAGCGATTCTATCGATAAAAAGAAAATCATGATGAATGATGAAATGAAAAAAAATTCACACAACAATAACGTAATTTATTATTAACTTATTAGTTAAAAATAACTAATAAGTTTACTTATTAGTAATATATTATATTGTCATTTCTTTTAAATAATATTAAAACCTTTAAATAAATTTAAATAATATTTGACAACATAGGACTTAAACTCACAGTTTATTCACAAAACAATTGCCTTTTTATATACCAAAAGAAATCATCATTAAGATGTACATAATTACTGTAAAAAAATGTCTATATTTCTTACTAGAGCCTTGTTGGCGCAGTGGCACGAACGTGTGGCTGTATAAGCGACGGTTACCGGTGCGATTCTTACTCGGTGAATTTAATTATTATTTATTAATATTTTCATTTAAGGCGTGGTGTTGAGTACCGCCACTCAAAAGACAATGCCTTGGAATTTAGGAAATTCCAAGGAAATAATTTCGAAACTAACGCAAAAAAAAAAAATATTTTTTATTAAATATACCTATACATATAATACCAATATAAATAAAAACAAAAAAGTATATATCAAAATTTAAAATTAAGAAACAACAACAAACAGCCATTACCTAAATTAAAAATTAGAAAAAAAAACAAACCTGTTTGTCAAACAATAAATCCAACAAGCACTTTCACTGGCAACTTTCGAAACGAACTAATCAACACTTATATCGTAAATAAAATGAACGTAATTAATTACATATAGACAAATGTATTTAACAAATGTTCCCTCGACACGCGTCTCGTACGGCGGAGAGCGCAAACAAAACTAAAATATTCGCAATTCGCGCGTATCTTGATTCGAGATCATGACATTTTTCATTCAACAATCATTATTTCAATTATGTCTCTTAAGAAACATGAGATAATTTTAATATGTACTTACATTTTGCAAGGTAATTGTGCAATTTTTTTGCTTATTGTTTTAATAACCTATCTGTCCTTAAAGAATACAGACATTAATTAGTGTTTAATTGACATTAAATATAGATCGAGGCTCTTGGCATAGCCGCGGCAACGTCTGTCGATTGTAAGTTCGATTCTTATTTGGGGAAATTAATAATTTTCATTTACTCGCCCATTCAACGCGCCAAATTTCGAAAATAAAACGAAAAGTGGGAGACGCAGTGTTTTAAGTGCGAAACTAACAAAAAGAGCGTTGTTCTTAGAGTGTCTTAACACTAAGTTCCCAGTTTCCTTCTACCTATCCTCCTAAAAAATATATAATTTGTCATATTTTAAATAATAAAAGTATATTTATTTTGATGCCATTTCTCTCAATCACCAATGTTTTTTTTTCTAGTTTTATCGAAAGCAATAATGTATAAGGCTGCAAATTAATAACGATTTTCACAATTCATTTTCTAAATCCAAATCCATTCTAAGAATAAAACGCCGCATAGCAATGTTATTTTAACCGACTACGACGAAACCACGATAAAAGCTAGACGTAAATAACGTTTACATTACGCGTCCTAATACTTACGTATAGTACGGTAAACTAGTCGTGACCGCTCTGAAGCTGGCGGTAGACGTACATTTGATTTTAGGATTTTTCTTACTTTTGAATATGTTCTTCCCGAGTGAACAATGTGCATTAGTTCAGAAAACCTAATTTCAGGACGGCCACAACTTGTTGACCATATTATACCATGGTGGCACGATTTTACCTTTAAGGGAAAAAATATTTTAAACGTTTTGATAAAAAATAAGCAGGCAGATAAATCTTCAGAGTCTGTATCTCTGAAATTGTTATCAATTTATTTAAAAATTAAAGTAACAAAAAAGTTCTTACAGTGCATGGAACAGTCGACGAAAAGTGGGCCCATGCCCCAGTCCCGCTTGAAAAATTTAATTTAAGGGTTAAAGATCGAGACATCGTTTAGTATTTACACTATAACAATGCGAATTGGAGTTCGTTGATCGTAATCCAAAATATGTAATAATAAAAATAATGGATAGAATTAAATAATTTGGCAATTAAATAACATGCAATTAATAAGTGTCTTATATTTCAATGATTAAGTGAATAAGGCGCCGAAGTGTCCGAACACCAGATTTTTCATTAATAAATTGAGTAATATATTAAAGCTTTACGCGTAAAGGAGGGAATCTAATGTAAGGCACTCCAGTCTCTACTCACCACTTGAATTTCGAGATAAGAAATAAAAAATACAGTCGAATTGATAACCTCCTTCTTTTTGAAGTCGGTTAAAAATAATCAATTCAGACGTTATTACTCGCCTTTCAAAGCCTTGCTCTTAATAAATTGAAAGACTTTTTTCTAATATTAATTTATGAAAAATTATATTTTACGCTAACCCTATTAACGTTTACTATTATTAGCGTAGGCTGTGAGAAGCGTGTTTTGTTTAATTAAATTGTGTCTGTGGGTAAACTTCACGGACGACGGTAACAATGTATTGTTATCATTGTCTTTACTGCCATTACACTACTGCCTATATATTAATTAAAATAATGCCATATAAATCTGAAATCAGTTTATTGTGTTGATATATGTACGGCACTGTAGGTAGAGGGATTCTACAGTTAACCCTCCGTTCCCACATTGCGTGTTAACTGGCGGGACTCAACGCCGTGCTTTGTCCTGTTACTAGAACCAGGAAATAAAAGTTATTAATTCCTGGCTTATTCCACGAAACACCTCGGTACACCTTAAGATGGCCTGGTTCACAGAGAAAACCTTTTGAACCTAGTGTTAAAACACTGTGTTCCCATTAAGATACTTCCGTTCCCCACTTTCCGCCGACTTCTGGAGGCATTACTTGTTGAGTGGCGATTCTCAACACCGCTCTTTACCTCGTTACCAAAACGTGGTAATAAATGTATATTTTTTTTTAATTCCTCGAGTAGGAATTGAACTCACAACCTGTCGCGATTACAGTTGCACGCTTGTGCCTCTGTGCAACCACTGGCTTTAATAAAGTTATTCAATGTTCATTCTCGTATGAAAAGAGTAAAATCATATTATAGTAACCTAAAATATATGTGATTAAAGCTTACAATCTCTCTACTGGAGATAAATTTCATCACAATTATCAGACACTCGACATTTGTATGTGATATCTATTGTGATTATCTTAGCATCCTTGATAAATAATCACAATTGTGTTGGTACGTTCCAATTCGTTAAAATTTTGTATAAAAAATGTTACATATTTTTTCAGCTTCACTCATCTCGCATATAGTAGAGCAATCCCAGTGTTAAAACACTTTCCGACCAATTTTCAAGATATTGCGTATTGAGTAGCGCAGCTCAATGATACTCTTTGTCTTGATTCAAGAACAAGGAAATGAAAATAATTCATTCCCCGAATGGAACTCGAACCCGTAACCGCCGTATTTACAGACGCCGACCGATGATCCTGTACCATTGGGCCACGAAGACCTCAAAATTTAATTTTATACCAAAATATCTTAAATTCTCTCAATTTCAATAGAAACTTACATAAGAATGAAACGTACTTAAATTACGGAAGACTGAAATGTAAAATAGTCGTTCTGGAAGGAATCATAGGCCATTTTTTTATCATTCCAAACTCAATTTCGTTTCCTTAAGTTTCCTTAAGTTCCTTATTTCCTTAAGTTCCTCTTAAAATGTGTAACAAATTGTCTAGACAGGAGAATAGGCAGAGGGCACCTAGTGCTAAGACACTCCGCTCCCAAAATTCCGCCTAATTATGAAACATTTCGTGTTGAGTGGCTAGTGAGGCCCAATGCCAAGCTTAGTTGTCTTCGCTTGCCTGTCCGTCTCCAAAGCGAAATCTCCAAAGAATTTATTAAATTTTATTGAATAACTTAAATTTACCCAATTCCATTTTTTGCAAAACACTCCAAAATAATTTTCTTCTGTTTTCTTGCATCGTAAAACACAATATTTCTAGTCTAGGATAATTGAAGGGAGAAGAAAAGAATTCTGGGAGAATTCTTTTTAGGGTTCCGTACCTTTTAAGGAAAAAAGGAACCTGTCTGTCTGCCTATCTGCCATGAGTCTGTCAGGAATGCTTGGAAATACCCAGTTGAAGTTCGAATCATATACATACTCAGATCTACTGTCGCTTGATTTAGAGAAAAATCGTATTTCTACACTTACTTAGAAAAAATATATGGACGGGTATACCGTAAAAAACGCCTAATTGTATACTGTGAAGGGAATCAAAATTAAATAAATACTTCCGATTGAGCTAGAATTATGAAATTTGGCAGGTACCTACTATTATTAGTTCAGCAAAAATCTGAAAACTATACATTTACAGTTAAATCCTAAAAAATAATAGCCTTAAATTTTTTTATTAAAGCCGCTAGTTCAAATGAGCTATGGAAAATGCAAACCAAACCCTTTCACCTGGAAAGGGCTTAGTGTGCATATTCCAATACATATTTTATTCATTTTTTATGGCGCACCAATTATACCTACTGAACCTTCGGCGGGCCAGACCGACTCGCGCTTGTCCGGTTTTTTTTTATACTTACCGTAGTAATGTACTGTAATTATAAATGAAATTATCTAAACATTAGATACAATTTTATTCAAGTATTCTCAGAAGTTGCATGCAAGAAAATTATTAGAGAGAAAATAAACACAAATATAATTAAAATTTAATTACCAATAATTAAGTATTCCAATGTAATAATTTTCGTTCAGTTTAATTAAGAATGCTAAAAGTTTCATTAATATTTATTTAGTATTCTTATTCGAGATAAAATAGAGCTTAAATAGAATAATGTTATTCATTTATTCGTATTGTTTTTTATTCTATTATCAAGATTAATGAAAAAAACTGGGGGAAAGAGGGAGGGATAGACAGAAGAAACCTATTGTTAAGACACTCCGATTGACAGACATTGCGTGTTGAGTAGCGGAACTCAATGCCTTGCTTTGCAGACTAGAGCAAAGACACCACCAGTTGCGTTTACAATCATACTCTTTGCGCCCCTACGCCACAACTGGCCTCCTATTTATATTTTATTATTACACTAATTTTATTGTTCCAATATTTTTGTACAGCAAAAATAGTCCAGTTTCATTTTTTTTTCAATAGACTAGTATCTCAAAAATTATTAAGATGATTGAAACATTTATTTGAAACATTTTTTTAATAATTTCCTGAAGTTATTTCAGATTCCAGAATCCCCGCAATATTTTCCATTTTTATTTTCTGTGGTACTTGTGTTCTGAAAGTTGACAATTGGCAGCACTGTTACTATCTGTCATTTGTTTTCGATTGGTGAAGTCGTCATTGGATGGTACGAGGAATATCATCTTTTGTCGTGGACTAGAACATTCGTAATAATAGTTTTTTTATTGATTCCTAATAGATAATGTAAATTCTCGTCTACACTCCGAACCTACATAAAAACATATGGATTTCCTTGTAAATCTCAGATTTCAGAGATTACAAGTTTTTTGATAAAAAATAAAACATTGGCCTCCGTAGCTGTGATGGGATCATACTTTAACGATACCAGCAGACGAAAAATGTCTACAGTGGAGGGATACAAATGATATACTGCAGACTATTTTTATTTCGTCGCTTATTTTGTGATAACTGTATTGTTGATCAGCGATCGACGTATTTTATGTGCGCGTGACGGTGACATGAGCACAAACAAGAGACGCGGCGCCAGCAGTTCCAGTTGTGCTGTCCCGGGGGTGCCCGCGCTTGTCAACGTCCCGACCGCGATGTCTGCCGACCTCGCCTCACTGTTCGAGTGCCCTGTGTGTTTCGACTATGTCTTACCACCCATCCTGCAGTGTCAGAGCGGGCACCTCGTGTGTTCGAGTTGCAGACCTAAGCTTTCCTGCTGCCCAACGTGCCGCGGCCCTCTTGGTAACATACGTAACCTGGCCATGGAGAAGGTCGCAAGCAACGTAATGTTCCCATGCAAACATTCCAATACGGGGTGCACCGTTACTTTAGTTCACACCGAGAAGGCAGAACACGAGGAGGCGTGTGAATTCAGACCCTACTCATGTCCCTGTCCTGGAGCGTCATGCAAGTGGCAAGGAGGTCTCGACCAAGTTATGCCACATTTGATGATGTCTCATAAGAGTATCACAACTTTACAAGGAGAGGACATTGTTTTCTTGGCAACAGATATCAACTTGCCAGGTGCAGTGGATTGGGTGATGATGCAGTCGTGTTTCAATCATCATTTTATGTTAGTTTTAGAAAAACAAGAGAAATTTGATGGTCACCAACAGTTCTTTGCTATTGTCCAGCTAATAGGATCTCGGAAGGAAGCAGAAAACTTTGCATACAGATTGGAATTGAATGGGCACAGGCGAAGGCTCACATGGGAAGCTATGCCCCGATCTATTCATGAAGGGGTGTCATCCGCCATTATGAACTCTGATTGTCTTGTTTTCGACACATCCCTTGCACAATTGTTTGCTGATAATGGGAACCTTGGAATCAATGTCACAATATCAATTGCTTAACACTTTTGTGCCACTTACTTTTTTTGAGTGTTAAGAGTATTATGGTTGAACTGTTAGTAATTTTTTGCAGCTTTTCAAAATACAATACTGTTTTATTTGGTGGGTAAGCCACAGGTTGCCCCACTCTTTTCACTGGACATTTTATGTTAAGACAATAGTTAAAACCAATTTAATTGATCATATTAATTGTTATTGATAATTTATACCAATGAGAGGATACCAGAACAAACTAAATAGATAGTAACTGTATATTAATTACTACAATAACTAAAGGAACTGAAATAAATATTTTTTTGACATACAAATTATTACTTGACATGTAACCTTTGTAATCAATATAATTGTATAATCTGCATAAAAATGAACCAAAAAAATATTTTCTTTTTTATTTCATTTTTATTGTAAATGTGTGTTCAATTTAGAGTTAAGTAGCAGAGAGCTGTGGCAGATTTTGTAAATTTAATTCCAAATGAGCAAATAATTAGTATAGAATATGTATATATGAATGAGGTTAGTTTATGAAACTGAATGGAAGTTGTGTTAGAAGCAGATATTGACATACATTTTATATACAAGGGATATATGTTGTCAAATATTAAAAGATTTTGGATTATATGCAAAGATTATTAAATAACATAATATATAATAATAAAGATGACATCCAAAAAACTTTTTATGTATCAATATAACTAGAATGCACGAATGACTGTCTGTAGAATTGCATATAATCCTAGTCTAAGTGATATGCTGTTCTGCATCCTGGCAATGTAATAACTATTTAGGGTATAGATAATTATATTTTTTCTATTAACAGACAAATTTAAACACAAGAGAATGAAACGAAACCAATAAATTTTATACATTTCAATGAAAAATAATAATATTTTTGTGCCTATCAGCAGTACCTAATAATTATTCAATATACCAAAAAACTAGAATCTGAAGCAAAATCCAGGAGATGTCTTTTTAAAGTTACCTATATTCAGTTCTAAATTATTTTTATTAAGTGCCAATATAAAAACGATAATACTTGTATCTCATAATTATAATTATGCATGCCTTAAAAAAATTATCATATAGAATCAAATGAAGCAATCTCCCATTCAGAGCAATATTTGAAAAATTAAATAAGACATGTTTTCACAATAATTTCTGTAACTTTTGAACAAATGTTTATATCTTGTCTAATATCTATAAGAACATAAAATAACCACTGAATTATGATAAAAAATATTGCTGTATTTGCTTCTATATGATTTGAGTGTACAATATATATTTAAGTTAAGATGTTTGCTTTATTTTGCTTTTTGAGCAATTTGAGGTTCGGCATTGTTGTATTTCTAGTTTTTAAATACACATTATTGGAATGTAGAAACAGTACTTATTATCAAGTGACTGTAAGTGACACTTGCAGTAGAATTATTCATTATTTAACTTTTCTACGTCTTAGATAAAACCCTATTCTGGTTGAAATAAATTTTTGTAATATATATGTAGTTTTAATTTCTATACAATAGAAGAAATAACTAATAATAATAAAATAGAAAAAAGCGTTTTCCAATTTAATATATAAATTACTTTTAATTTAATGTAGGTAATTAAAAATGGCCAGGCCAGTGGTGGTGCAGGGGCACAAAGTGTAACTGTAAACGTGATTGGTTGTGGGTTCCATCCTCACTCGAGGTTCTTATTATATATGTAACGTAAATAAAACACTAAGTTCACAATAAGTAATGTATTAGCTTGGTAGACTGACATGAACTAAACTTGTCATATATAATTTCAACTTACCCACTTGAATTCACTTTAAATAATAAAGCAAATAAGTACCTACATTTAAATCTACATAACAATCTTTGACTTTATATATGACAGTTCTCGAAATATTTATTTAAATATATATTTTAATTTTCTTCGGTGACGAGGCAAAAGCGCGAAGTTCCACCACTCAACACGCCTCCAGGATTCGGTCGAAAGGGGTGTCTTAACACTAGGTTTACTCCGCCTACCTTTCTATATGCGTAATACCGGTGAAGCTAAAATAATTGGTTCACATAAAATAAAAAAACATATATAATACATTTAATATTTTTATAATTTCATTAAATAATTAAGTTAGCTTATTTCATATAGGTACATATATTTTAAGTAATTTAAAGGACTTCGCCCAAATATAATAGTTCTCACTTTTTGCAAAGACCCTTGCTTTACAGTATTACCATAGTTTCGAATGTAAAACGGAAAAATCCGTTTTTCCTGATCGAGTAAGGATGTCAAAAAATTAATTGTCAAATTGTAGCATCCTACGCACAGTAGTTTCGGCTATCTGTCAGTCACTTACATTAGAAGTGGAATATTTTTATATATATCGAGCTATTAACACCTTTTTAGTTTAACTTCTGTTTTAGCTTCACGTTGTAATCCGCACATAGCAGGATACCTAGTGTTAAAAAACGTCATTCCCATTAAGACGCTTTAACTTAACTGACAAATATGTAGTAGGAAATGTGCCAATAAATTGTTTACTAAAACTATAGTAGATAACTTTGCTACATGTAAATAATAAAAAAGACCTTCCTGTAAAATCATATAGATTGATATTAACATTCCATCAACAGTAACACAACACATGGTCTTATTATGGTTGACATAACAGTACAGTCCTTCACATAAAATTTGTACTCACATTATAAATACCAGCATACAATAAATTATATGCTGGTTTTTTGCCACATTTACTTTTATAGAAATACCTTTCTTTGCAAATTCAATATATAGATCTCTATCAATACAATTTACACACTCATTGAATAGAATTAACTAAATCAAAAATGCCTCTAATTTTAGCTTTAACTTTACTAACAAACGGGCCACAATAAAGTAATTTTAAGATTCCATGGTATTTTTTTCCAATTTTATCAGTAAGTTCACTTGCATTCTAAGGATGGCAAATAAAGGGGACTCAATTGAACATGTAACATATTCAATTTCAGATAATCTACATAGGTTTACTAGTTTGAGGCATTAGAGGTGACGGTAAGAAACATTCAGCTGATGGGGACCCACTGTCATCTAAAATGGATGTCTCTTTCTGTATAGGACTAAATGGGTCCCTACTGTCTTCAGATCTGTGGACAACCTCAAACGACTCCATCTGTTCATTCGTCTTCGCATCTATTAAACTAAACTCATCAAATTTCTCCAAAACCTTACAATCTTGACTCGTATGCGGTTGGAACGGGTCGAATTTCTTTAAAGCGTCGGGACTAAACGGGTCTTTTGGTTCTTTGGCGTCGTCTGCTAAGCTATTATCATTGGACAAATCAGATAAATCAATATCGTAGTTAATATTACTGAGGCCAGGTGCCTGATCTGATGTAAAGTCCTCAGGTGTCATCAGTTCATCGATGGACCTCGAGTCAAATGGGGTGAAACCCAATGGCGATGGGGTCAAAAGCTCAAAGGACCCACTTTGTTTTAGATCCCATTGATTTTGAGGAGATTTTGGGGGCGACGGCTTCTCTTCAAACAGCAATATTGGATCAATTGATTCTGATGTTATCTTAGGAATTTCAATTTTGGGTATTTCCTCTTGTATTTGTTTATTTTGGTCGTCTGGTGTCGAGAGGTCTATAAGAGCGTTAGAATTATGTAAAGTGCCCAGGCGAGGCGGTTCCCTCCTAGGTTTTATTTCTAATGGTGTCTTCGCTAGTACATCTTGCACTTTTTTCGCTATTTCTTTCTGTGGATGGTTAGGTAATGGTTACATCAATTGTGTTTATAAATTAATATATTGACTAAGGTGCACCTTTGGACCAAATATAATAATTTCCTCGAATAGGTATCGAACCTATAATTATCACTTGTATAAAAATTATCCCACTGCTCCACTATACCATCATATCCAATAATATAAAAAAATAAAATTGACATTTTTTAAAATAAATCCTTACAGTTATAAGGACTTTATCAATTAGTGTAGTACATGTAGTTACCTAACCTATTGCACTAGAAGTAGTGTTGTTAAAATAAACTTCTAATCCCAAAATTTTTAAGCTTTTAAAAAAAACAGATTAAACAAAAAAATAAAATAAAAGGACATTCACCTCAAAAGTCTCCGCATTTGTAGCGAGAAGCTCAGCTTTGGATCGTAGACTGTTTACTTCCTCCATTAATTTCTCCGCTTGTGACTTTTGTTCGTCAGTTTCTCGCACCGCACCGCATAAAGAAAGAGCAGCCGCCTGTAGATATAGAAATAAAGAATATAGAAAGATATATGTATTTATTGTCAAAGAGAACACTAGATTCCCTCTGTCCACTCTGCTATGTGAGGGATACACCGTGAAGCTGTATTTTTTAAATACTGTACAATTCTATATAACGACGACGATTAGTACTTACAAAAGTCTTTGTTAATACAGAATATTTTGAAAGTGAAATTTGATGCTGAAGGGTCTGCAAGTTTTATAACGTTATTAAATACAGGCCATTAAATAGTAAGGCAAAATAATGACGTGTTGTTGTCGTTGTTACATAGTTATTATTGTTCCTTAAAGTTATGAAGAAAGAGCAACCATATATAGAAAAATATACGGAACTAAATAATATGTAATAGTGTAGTGTGCTGCGGCTTTTCCGGTAGATTTTCAATAAAGGCACCGAGGACAAGGCACCCGTGTACATGTGCACCGTGGTACCTGCGTAACAATGACCTCCAAAGAGATATCAAAATAGATCCAATAAAAGACCACTATTGTAAACTCTCCAGTAGTTACTTCGATAAAGCAGAGTCCCAGCCAAACCCATGAGTGCTCAACGCGTGCTCATACGTCAAACGTCACCCGTGGGATCTAGGGAGATCCCGGGAGGCCGGGATATATTAATCGATGATGCTGACCACGTCCCTAAATATTATAGGTAATATAATAGAAATTGATATGGCAAACGAATACTAAAATGTAACAACGACTATGAGTAACTATTATATTTATATTGCCAAGTTTGGCGCTTGGTTCTCAGGGATACAGCGTGAAGGTAGTTTGCTTTTAGTTTATGTATATGTTATTTTTTTTTAATATTAGCTTTAATAAATCATGTAAAAATTCATATTCACTTTATCTCTCCTCGTACAATATAAAACGTACGAGAAGAGATAAAGAGGTGTTAGCAGAATGTTATTTGATATCGAATATTTAGATATCGATATGAGATAAGAGTCACAATAGTTCTTGATAAGTCATCGTACATCGGTAGGTAAGACAGTTACAAATAATTATAAATGAGTAAGTATGATGTGCCCATCTTGACTTGGTACTTCCTTAAAACCCGCTTTTATTTTTAAACTAGCGGCCCTCCCTCGGGATCGCCCGCTTGAAGAAGACATTCCGTTTAGTCCGTTTACGACACTCAAAAACTTAAACCTAAAGCTTAATTACCTTTCTCCTACTAACTTTGAACTTAAAGCTAATAATTTATTATAGGTAGGTTTTTTTGTAATATTACATTTTTTTACATATTATATGTTATATTTTATATTTGAGATTTATTGTAAGTATAGATATAAATTGCTATATATTTGCAGGCAAACTCAAGCCTTGAGTTCATTCAAATGACGATAACTTTTTTTTAATGAACCGATTTTTATGAAACAAACTTTAGATTTTAAGTTGAGTTAAAACAAAGCAATTGGTGAAAATTTGAAGTAAATCGGTTCAGTATTTTCAGAGATAAGCGTGACCATACATACATACATACAAACAGACAAGAAATTCAAAAACAATATTTTTACTGTTTTATTATATATAGAGATGAAACAGGAAATGGTTAAAGTTAAATTAAAAACATTAATGTGTTCATTAGATATTAATAAGTAAATGAAGATCAAAACCCAAAACCCACCCACGTCCCATCAAAGTATAAAATTGAACTTAATAACGTTAGTATACGCAAAACGTTAGGTTGCACATCTTCACCACTAATCCAATCATTTCAATGATCGGCGTCATATGAACCGGTGTCCGGTCCGGTGCACTCTCGTTGCTCACAAATAATCATGAGTCAAAGTCAAAGTCAAAGGTGATTGAATTGAACGATTTAAAGAGCTAAATCGAAAAACCCTATTAAAAGCTTTTATTTTTATAGACTGAGATCTTATTTTACTTGAAAAATAAGGATGATTTCATCTTTAAATAGTTTTCTGCGTGTACTTAATATGATTAAAATCATCATTTAACAGGTGAACAATTGGAATAAACATTGATTTTAAGATTGACCTTCTATTATATAATATTTTACTTTAAAACATAAGGCAGACCGCGCATTTCATCGTCTATTCTCATAGTCAAACGGAACCGGAATAAAATATTTCAAACGCTGGCAACCCCTGTTTGCGGCAGGAATTTTCCAGGCAACCCTGTTTAATAGTGTTCAGAAAAAAATAAGCTTCAATTTGATATATAATTCATTAAAAAAACACATGAGTGCAAATTATTAACATTTAGTGACATGTTTAAACCAGGCAACCCTAGACTTGCGGCAGACTGAGAGCTGGCAACCCTTAATTTTCCAATTCCTTATGCGATTATCTTTCAAATGATGTGCGATTCATATAAAAAACGTATGAGTGCAATTTTCTCCAAAAACGAGTTACGAAGAAATGTAATTAAAGGTGATTGCGGCAGGATTCTTCCAGGAGACCCAGGTGTAATCTGTTCTACTAATCATGTATTCATTAATATAGGTTTAATTAAGAAAACTGGTATATGCAGGATTCAACGCTCGGATCTCAGTGTATTATTTCATAATGATTTCTTGAGAATCCACTAGTCAATTTGCCAGTGAATTCCCTTTCAGGATAAATCTTGTTTCAACGACAAGAACGTCTTAAGTTAACGGCAACGTCAAAAATTTTTTTGGTCAAAGTGTGTTACCAAACGATAGCGCGTTTCAGAATACAAGTAACGCCATCTATTACCACTTTTATGAAAAAACTTAATATATCATTCTATCTATAAATTAATAAATTATAATATTTTAAGATAATTCAATAAGTAATTCTTTACTAGTATCATCAGCTTCACGCTGTATCCCGCACACAGTAGGGTAGGCAGAGGGAACCTAGTGTTAAGACACTCCGTTCCCCAAATTCCGCCGAAATCTGAGGGCATTGCGTGTTGAGAGGCGGAAATCAACGTTGCCCTTTGCTTCGACACCAGAGCGTAGAAATGGGAATTTATTTATTTGAAAGGGAATATAAACTTTATAGCACATAATTGCAAAAAAAATGTACAATAGGCGGGGTTAACGCTAAAGAGCATTGTCTGCCATATAAATTTTAAATAAATATTTCACTTCCTCGAGTGGGGATCGAACCAACAACCAGTCGGTTTACCAGTCACACTTTGTGCCCCTGCCCCACGACTGGCCTCTAATTGTTCTTGTTGATTTTATTTTACTAGTACATTTGTGATTATATGATTTTTATGATAAAATTAATGTACCTGGAATACTCGACGTTTCAAGTGTTTAAAGTCCGTAAATAAATAAAATTTTGTGTATAGCAATACAAAGAATTTTATTAACATCGGAAGAAATAATGAAAATTGAAAGTTATAATAAATTTCAGAAAAAGTTCACCTGTAAAATAAAAGTTTATACAAATTCAAATTTTTTAATAATATAAAGAATCTATTTCTTTATAAAAAAATACAAGATAAACAAGCCTATCAGGTGACTCACCTGATAATTGTTAATATTAATGCTGTGTTACGTATAAACAGCGTATGGCTGTAAACGCGACGGTTCTGGGTACGATTCTATTCGTGGTACTCAATTATTTTCCTGTCCCCGGTCTGGTGAGAAATCTTAGCATGGTAGGAAAAAAGTTGTTTATAACTCCATCTCTTTCTCTCATTCACAATACTCACCCAAGTACTGCCACCGATGGAGGCCGGCATCGCCATGTAACAATCGAATTCCTTTTTGTCCATACTAAGTGATTCAGCGTTTAAGTTTTCTATGAAAGATACGGCACAGCACTGTAATATTAAAAATATGTTTTTTTTTTACATAACATAACTTTATCACTTTTTTGTACAAGTTAAGAATATTTACAAAAAAAAACAATATTGTAAGAATTCACTATTAAACTCGAATTATTACAATCCTAAATTTGTAAATATTTTTAACCTACACCATGTATACAATAATTATTGTCAATTTTTTTATAATTGTAATATTTATTGTGTTACGTATTTTTTTATAAATGTACTTTTTTATAATTTTTTTATAAACGCCACAGTAAAAGGAATTTGTTTCAACAAATTCCTTTTACTGTAAAACACCACAGTAAAAGGAATTTGTTGAAACAAATTCCTTTTACTGTGGTGTTCAACAAAATTCGAAATCACCTCACATAGCAGTAACATTATTCAAATGTAGTGGCTTCAAATACTACTAAAATTGAATATTGCGTAGCGAACAGAGTGTCTTAACACTAAGTACCTCTACTTACTCTGCTAATTGCGGAATACAACGTGAAGCTAAAAAAAATCAAATATGTATTTACCAAATTGGTGAAATAATAGCCGCCTTCCCCCGTCATGAGCCTCTGCGCGTTGCAGAAACGCGTCACGAAGTTAATGTTGCTGACAAGACGAGGTGGGTTCGCTTTTAATACCTGTTGATAAAAATATATATTATATATTGCTTATAAATTATAATAGAATAAAATAAATTGTTGTAACTTTCAATTATTATTCAATATTGTTATATATTTTGTTATGTTATATTTTTATAAAACAGCACCGTCTGTTAATTAGCATTATTTTTATTTTAGAAAAAATAAACTAAAGTTTTCTTATGGCTAAAACCTTTGTCTAAAGACCTTGTTAGAGAGAAAGAGAGGGAGCTACACGCACCGTGAATATGAGAGCGGGCAACAGGTCGTCGGCGGAAGCGGGCGCGTGCGCGCCGCATACGGCCAGCACGTGGCGGCAGGCGCGCCGCACGCGCGACAACTTGGAGCCGGGGGACGGCGCCGCGTCCATGGCCAGCAGCTCTGGTCATATAGATTGAGATATTTAAACAGGTTTTTTTAACTACATGATGTAACCTAGTGCTGTAACTTTCAGAAAAATAAATTAAGTCATTGTTATTCGAACTTATTGTATGTAGTAAAACCCCCAATTAGCGGAAAAGGTATCTTAACACTAGTTATTCTTTATTTTAATACATGAAATTATGCCATTAAAATAACTCACCTCCAATAGCTCTATACAACAACTGACTTGTATCAGTGGAAGCTCTCAGTTTACAATCCAGATGAGTCTCTCGCAACCAACTTAGCTGCTGTATACGTTCAGACATGGCGCGGTCTTGTCTCTCATCTTCCGTACCGTGCGGAGAGAACACCACGCCTGGTAGACTTTGAAAAGACAAGAGTATGTTAGTAACGAGTAGGGAACACATGCAAGATGTGGATGATTCTAAATATCATCGCATATTTGGAGAACATGGACAATTTGGAATAAAAAGCGAATATCGAATATCATAATTTACATTACCAAGTCTCGTCTAGTATCTTCCGTACTATGCTGGAGACACTACGTGCGCGGCATTGAGTTGATTGGTACTTTGTCTCGACACCACAGCGATGAAAATATAAAATATTTAATTTTCTCGAATCAGAACCGCACCCACAACCTATCGCGTTTACAGTCGCATGCTTGTGCCCCTGCGGGACAGCTAGCCTAGAGTGTCTTAACACTAGGTTACAGTTCTATATGTGATGATGATGATGTAATGATGTATTTATTTATAAGATCATGTAAAAACACCACTTCTGGTATTTATAATACTTGTTCCATCTTAAAAATATTAGTAGTAAAATCTCAGAACATATAAAAGTTGATATGGGAAAAAATACATACAAAATTTTTGATGATTGATTTTAAATAAAAATAAATCAGCTTCACGCTGTATCCCGCACTCAGCATAGTAGGCAGAGGAAACCTAGTGTTGATACACTCAGTTTCCCACTTTTCACTGAATTCTGGAGGCATTGCGTGTTGATTGGCGAAACTCTATGCCGTGTTTTGCCTGAACACCAGAGCGAAGAAATGGAAATATAAATTTAATTTCCTCGAGTGGGGATCGAACCCACAACCAGTCGATTTTACAATCACACTTTGTGCCCTTGCGCCACGATTGGCCTCATGGTGATTGATTTTAAGTGTGTGATATTATTATGTTACACATACAATATATTATTTTAAAACATACTCATGTAAATAAGTCATGGCGTGTTTCTCAACAAAATCGATCAATTGTTCCTTTACTTCCGGCTCCACGTTGGTGAGGTGGGATGAAGCATCCATGTTTTTCATAAATTGCTGTAATGGTAGTTATTTTATATTAATTTGTGTTCAGATCTTTTCTTTTCAGTAGTTTAATTATATTCTTACTTCAATCAATTACGATTAATCTCATCAACAATAACTATTTCTAGCAAACTGATGGCAAATTGTTTAATTATAAAAAAAATTAACCTCATAATTTCTTATCAGCCTTACGCTGTATCCCGCACACAACAAGGTAGGCTGAAGAAACCTAGTGTTCCGATACTCCGTTCCCTATTTTCCGCCGAATTCTGAAGACATTGCGTATTGAGTGGCGGAACTCAATGTCGTGCTTTGCTTCGCACCAGAGCGAAGAAATGAAAATATAAATTTAAATATTTTTTTTAATTCCTCGAGTGGGGATCGAACCCTTAACCATTCACGTTTACAATCACACAAAATGTAGATAATGACTTTATTTATTTTTTGTGATACTAACATTACATCAAAATCACCAACCCTAAACACCCCAGTCTCCTCATGACCAAACGTAAAAAAATACCCAAAACTAACCTGATAATGTCTCTGCACGCGTTCAGACAGTTCATCGACGCTCATCACGTTGGCACATTTGATGACGTCCATTATGAACAGATGGACAAACGCCCGCGACTCCCTGCCCACCGGTGGGGGGAGAGTGGCAAAACGGACGCGGAAATCCCGTTTCATGTTCTCGTTTACTATAGATGGGATTTTGAACTCTGGGGGTTTACGTTCCGGTGTGTCATGCTCGTCTATTACAAAATAATAAAAAAAATATCTTAATATGTATATAATACTTTATATCATTAATTATTTTTAATTTCTTTTTCACATTTCTGCAATCTTTTATAAATGAAATTCGTTATTACTTTTGGGTGATGGCGATAAGAAATCGCTTTCAGTGATAAGGCAGCCAATGCACATTTATTTATTTATAATTAATGTAATGAATTGTAATATTTTTCAACGTAATATTTTGTAGAACAAACACTCTGAACTCTGCCCATTCGTATCTATCTTAGCTCCACATTTTGTGAGATCGAATAATAATTCGATAGAAAATCGATCGAAAAACAATATAATTTTAAATATATACAGGGTGGAAGAGGCAGCGCTTCTTTTATTGAAACTGCATATAGAGTAATATATTTCAAACCCACACCTAAGAAATTAATCAAGGTACCTCAACAGTTTGGACGTAGGATTTTTTTTTCATTTCACGATTTTTATCCATACCTGTATTTCGTGTGACGCACACATACGTGTGCGACGTTTCCGATTTGACAGGTAAGTGTGTGCGTGCCTATGTTATACTTTACAAATGGCGTTTTATTTTAAAACGATAATTTTATTATTTATTTTGTTTGAAAAAATAACTTTTTCATTTTTGGGAATTATTTTTTTTCCGAATTATATTAGGCTTTTATAGAGTAGTTAAAACTGTGGTTTCATTTAAAGTGGCGCTGACAATTCCACCCTGTATACATATGTATAAACAATAAACATATTATATCCAACTGATAAATCAACTCACAGCCACAACTTAGTTAGGTGTTGAATTTTACACTATACCCATATTTTTTTGTATATACATTTTAACTTTTTAGTTTTTTTTGTATAAAATAAAAATTATTAACTTTTTGTGATAGATAGCTAAATCAATGATATTTTTAAATTAATTGATAATTAACTTACCAGTACTGCTCTTTTTAAACACAGTAAACTTCAACAAATTAGCTTTCTTCAATGTTTCACTCTGACGCAGCCTTTTCTCTTCGAATTTGGAAAAGGACGAATGCGAGGCGAGTTTTAGACTACGTTCGGTTTTCTTTTGTTCTGGCTTTGGGAGTGTCGCTGAGGACGCCTTTTCTATTTAAAAATAGCAGACACGAATTAGACAAATGATAAAACACAGATAAATATTTGTTTTATTTTTTATTCTCTGGTCCGATTACACTAAATCCGGCATTGGGTTCCTTTAACTAAGTAACTCACAAATGTGCAAGAATTAGGGATGACCGTGCCTTAACAGGTTCTTTCTGCCTACTATAGTATAAAGCAAACAATATATACTATTATATGAACTTTAATAATCCAGTCATCATGACGTAGTGGAAAAGCCTCTGATTTTAAACGCGAGGATTATGGGTTCGACAAAATTCCTTATTAATTTATTTTCATTTACCGGCACTGGTAGATGAAGCGCAGTGTTGAGTTCCGCTATCCAACATGCAATATCACGAAGGGTAACTTTGCCTATTATGCAGGGAAAAAATGTTTTTTTTTTTTTCATTCATATATTTAACACTTTATTAAAGTAAGATATAAATTACAGTTAAGATCTATTCAAGAGATTAGAGTAATCGAATATATGAATAAAGGCATTGAAATATTTAACACTACACATAATTGATGCTAATTGCACTCAAAACTTAAGTATATTGCTATGAAATAATTATAGTTCTGTATCTTTATAAAATATATTATAAAAAAATAAAATTAAACCATGTTAATAATGTCTATTTTTCATTTTTAATCATATGAATATCTAACTTGAGAGCGATGCAAAAGCTTAAAGCAAGTATTTATTTTGGTCTTCTATTCAATTAAGTCAAGGTTATGTATTACACTAAAATAATACAAAAATGTTTGCAGTTAAAATGGCATCTCACTACTGTACAAGACAAAAATGATAGACGCTTAAATTGATATTATGTTTCTAAAAAATAAAAAATTAAAAAAAAAACAACTAAACGAAGTCAAATGAGAAATGTTATATTTCCAATAAAGTTTAGAAATATAATCTATCTATTAATAAACTAATTACATATTGCTTAATATACAAATAACTGCAATACTATCAGTAATATTGATCAGGATCATCCTTGAGTAAATTATCAAGCAGTGTTTGAGTAAAATAACATGTTGATTATCTTTAACTATAGTAAATTTAAATTACAATTATCCTTTTACTAGGCGCAAAAAAATCTTTTACTTAGAAAAAAAATAAAAAATCATATTTTGTTTTGTTAAAAAAATGTTTGGCCATGCCATCTAAAAACAAGTCATTGCAAAGTAAGCTGTTTGTCACTTTTTCTCATATTATGGAAGGTAGAGAAGACCTAGTGCCTAGACACGCCATTTCTGGGCTGTTGAGTGGCAGAACTAAAAAATGCTTGTTGTTTCTAATAAATCTAGATTATTATTCAATAATAATCAATAATAAATAAATTCTAGATTATTTGGTACTAAAATTATTCAGATAATAATCACATAATAAGATGATACAACGATAAGCAAACAAAGAAAAAAAATTGATATTAATTAGACTGTAACTGAAACAATATTTTATTTAGTACAATAAATTACTTATCACTAGATAATAAAACATTTATAACACATTAATATATTACATACTTACAAATTAATAAATGGTTAAAATTTTCTATTTACTACCATATTGCCCATATTTGTATTGAATTATGGAATACCGGTTTACATCTTTCTATTATTTCTCTAAATGGAAACAAACACTACTATACATTACTGACTCTATGGACAACAATAATTTAAATTAAAAAAGTATTAAAAAAACCATACCAGCTCTCTTTTGTCGCTGAAGTTGCTCTCTGTAGCACTTTGAACAATATCCTTGCCACTGTGGGTTGCCAAAGTAGTCACATCCATTTTTGCACTTCAAATTGCTCTGATCAAACCGTAGAGATGGCATCTTACTAGCAAAAATCATATATTTGTAAGACCTCTGAAGATTTGTTCCAAACCACATTTTAAAGAAATACACAGATATTTCAATTTATATAATTTCAATTTATATAAATTTAACATGAAATATGTTAAAGCTAGGTAAATTTTATAATTCGACAATCAAAGAGTCTACTGTAATATGATTCAATAAGGACTTCAGCCCATCTTTGTTTAGAAAAGCAATTGAAACAGAGACCACATTGGATAGAAGGAAGTACTTTCATCGCAATACAAATATAATAACGGCAAACGATCAACGAATCTATTCGTTATATAGAATATTCTTATCGTAAACGTACTTGATCGAGGCTATGATAACTAACGAAATTATGTTAAAAATGTTGTGAATAATTATAATCAACGAAATAGCTTACCTCCAATATATATGTCGTTTAATAAAGCACGGGACAATTCAATAATTGTATAATTTTGTAGAAATTTAGTTATTTATTTTATTAACACAAGTAATTAGCATTATAACATTATTCACAAGTTTAGCTGTCATCAATATTTTTCTGTATTATGACAGCAAACGTCATATGAACCTTGTAATGACAAAGACTTTAAAGCTAAGGGCACAATTCAACAAATATACCAACCCTATTAGCAAATTAAATGATAAACAAATACAAGATTGAAAATAGAAATCTATTACAAATGGCAATTTTTTTCACATTCTGTGTAATTTCCAAATAAAAAAATATAATATTTTAAATATACAAAGAGAATATATAACTTAAAAAAATGTAAGTTTGATTTTTAAAACTTAATTTTTCATTTAGATATTTGGCGCATTTTTCGGAACGTTAAATTTATTCTTGATCCCAAAATTTTCTTACGAGTTGGCAAACTGTGATACCATATTTCGTTTGTCGGCGGATTCATAAATAAAACACTCCCATGTTCCAATTTAATTGTAACTGTAATAATAAGAAAAAATACGATAATTAGAAAAAACTTTAAAACCTTAACCCTTATTTATAATTATTATTTTTAAATCATAATAAATATATAACTTGTTACCATGACAACTAGAATGTAAACAATAAGCATATAAATGTAATATAAAAAAATAACTTTGCGTTTTTACGCGGAAGTAAAAATGGAATTCGTACAAATATCTGATGGGCAATATACTAAGACTATTTACACGATGGTATGTATATAATTAACACTAAAGCATATGTCTCCTTGTATGTACAACTTAAATGTTAATATGTTATAGTAATTAATAAATAGTAGTATGTCATTATTCTTTATATTGTTGAACCTATAAATCTACTATTCATTATTATGCGAATATTAACAAGGACAATAATTAGATTTATACCAAGCATACCATACCAAGATTTTGCGAAAAGCTTCCAAAATAATTAAAGGAATGATAAAACTAAAGAAACACTGAAAAATATTATGTAAATAAAACCTTCATTATTACAAGATAAACGTGTCTAGGAAATAATTTGCATATAATCATAAATAAGTCTTCCTACAAATTATCAAAACAAGTGAATAAGCTTAATTTTTTGAATTATCTATAGGTGATTGATCCTCGTAAGTGTCATACTATAACATTGTGTAATATAATTTCCTATTTACTGTTTTCGTTGATATCATTTGACCCAGCCCTTAAGCCGCCCAACCCACGCGGAAATGTTCGCTAATTTTGTGATAAACGAAAGTTATCATTGGTTAGTGAGTGCCATTGTATGATAGCGAATTGCGCAGGACATTCGTATAACGATGATTGAAGATTAGATTAACGAACCATAAAATGCTACTTAGTTTTGCAAATTTATATTTTAATAAATAGGTACTTATATGAGTTATATATCTACTACTAGTGTTGTAATTTTAAAGATCGGTTAGAACGTAATTATGATGGTTCAGTTCAGATCGATAATTTAAATGTATAGTATGTACAAGTTCATAATTTGGCTTGTAAACCATCGTCAACCGTCATCTGATCTTCATCAGAGATAGCTCGGTCGGCCGATAGTTTTGCATAAGACTTGCTGCAGGTATTTACTATGATAAAATATTGTCAGATATTTTATCCCAATTAAGATCGTATGACCATGAATTACTATCGTCACTGTGGTTAATCGATTTGAAGTGCTTTACTAACCGATATTTATATTTTTAAACAAAACACTTAAATCCTTTCTCAAGTTTCGTGGTCAGGATGTGAAGGGCTCTTGGTCGTATACTTTGCGATTTACAATTTTAATAAAACAAAGGGGAAATCTATGCTAAGGATATTAAGTAGGTAATAGGTTTTCTAAATCAGAATATATTTTGCTATTATAAAAGTTACGGATTAACAGACATAAATAGTTGTTGTTAAACATTAAAAAAAACAAATTTTGTAATTTTGACCCCTTAAGTATTTCAGTTCAACATTGCATATCATAAAGGTGTAAGCTACAAATAATTGTAAACGTATTAACAATATAATCATATCAAACCGGCGGCAATCGTTAAATGTTCTCTATCCTTATATGACCGACTTTAATGAAATAATCTGCATAGATAATGATTGTAATAAAGGACTAAACTGTAACGTCCTACTAAATATTTTATTTACGTTTTTAAGCAATTAATTTTGTTTACAGATAAAAGAATCTAGATATGATGATGCTATTAAAGCTTTGAACGATGCTATCAATTTTAACCCTAACAGAGCTGGACTTTCTTTGTTAGGATATTGTTACTTCAGAACTCAAGCGGTTGTAGAAGCAGCTAATTGTTATGAACAGTTATCAGCTATGCATCCAGATGTACCAGAGTATAAACTTTACTTTGCCCAAGCTTTGTATGAAGCTTCCATGTTTGATGATGCCTACAAAATAACAACGCAGGTTTCTGCACCAGAATTAGAAAGTAAGGTTACTAAATTACAATCGGCAATTAAATATGGGGAAGAAGACACAACAACGGCGAGGAGTCTCGTCGAATCTTACCCTCAAGACGATCCTGACAAAGACATCAACTTAGGATGTTTGTTGTTTAAAGAAAACCAGTACGAAGAAGCTTTACAAAAATTTTCGAGAAGTCTTAACATATTAGGATTTAATGCACATTTACATTATAATGTAGCACTTTGTTACTTTAAACTTAAAGAATATCCTCAAGCTCTTAAACATATAACGTTAGTAATTGAAAAAGGAATCCGTGATCATCCTGAACTAGCAGTTGGGATGCAAGCTGAAACTTCTGAAGTAAAATCTGTAGGCAATACTTTGACTCTTCATGAAACTGCTTTAACGGAAGTATTCAATTTAAAAGCTGCAATAGAATATCAGTTGAAAAACATTGAGGCGGCCAGAGAAGCTCTATCTGATATGCCTCCTCGACATGAGCATGAACTAGACGCTATCACATTACACAATTTAGCACTCACATCTATCGACGTCAAACCAACAGACGGTTTCGAGAAACTCCACTTCTTGTTACAACAAGATCCATTCCCACCAGAAACTTTTGCAAATTTACTCCTTTTGTACTGCAAATTTGAGTACTATGATCTTGCTGCAGATATTTTGGCTGAAAATGCGCAATTTACGTACAAATATCTGACACCGTACCTTTACGATTTCTTAGATGCAATAATAACTAGTCAAACTTCACCCGAAGAAGCTTTTCAAAAATATGAAGACATTGCTTCGAAACATGCAGAACAACTGAGAAAACTTACAAAAGTTGTGCAAGAGAGTCGATCACAAGGGGACAATGATCAAGTTAAGAAGGCTGTAGTTGAATACGAAGAGGCCTTGGAAAGATATATTCCAGTTATTATGGCGCAAGCTAAAATTTATTGGGAAATGGAAAATTACGGACAAGTAGAGAAAATATTCCGCAAATCAGTCGAATTCTGTAACGAATCCGATGTGTGGCGCTTAAATGTGGCCCATGTTTTGTTCATGCAAGAAAATAAGTATAAAGAAGCAGCAAGTTTTTACGAACCAATCGTAAAGAAACAGTATGATAATATTTTGGATGTCAGTGCAGTTGTTTTAGCTAATTTGTGCGTCTCTTACATAATGACTTCTCAAAATGAAGAAGCTGAAGATATAATGAGGAAAATTGAAAAGGAAGAAGAGCAACAAATATTCGAAGATCCTCATAAA
Organism: Heliconius numata; assembly: GCA_016802625.1. Lineage (NCBI taxonomy): Eukaryota > Metazoa > Arthropoda > Insecta > Lepidoptera > Nymphalidae > Heliconius > Heliconius numata. The sequence goes on along the minus strand of JAEBDU010013267.1, from coordinate 316,025 downwards.
AAGTTTTATCACTTGTGCATCGTGAATTTAGTTATAGGGACACTTTATTGTGCTAAGGGCAATTATGAATTCGGCATATCCAGAGTGATAAAATCATTAGAACCATTCAACAAGCGACTTGGTACTGACACTTGGTTTTACGCAAAGAGGTGTTTTTTGTCTTTCTTGGAGAATCTTGCCAAGCATCTTATAGTGGTTAAAGATAACACTATAAAAGATTGCTTGCAGTTCCTTGAAGGATGTGAGACATATGGCAGAAAAGTGAGCACAGTCATAGAAACACCGTTCCAAGAGGAGGACGCCAATAACAAGGCAAAGCAAACGGTTACCTACGAAGCCAGACTTTTACGTTACATGTTTTTTAAATTACGCAGCATTGATAATTCTGTAACAATAAATAAGTATGAAGATTTAAAATAAACTACTTACTTGGAGGTATATCTTTTTTATTAGGTCCAGGTTTCCTGGCATCCTTGTGTTTTAAGACGAAAGGTCTCTCGGCGCCAAAAGATATAGAAGCGATTGGAATATTTGGATCTAATTCAGCCTCATTATCTCTATGTTCCCCGATATGATCATTACCATTTCTATATCTAAAATTTTGCAATGATGGCAAAATAATAGTTATATTCTTATGTAATTCTTAACTATTGTCATCACAAGTATAATAAATCAAATATATACTTACTTATTTACTAAAACAAAATCATACTGAATGCCTTTAAGTCTAAATAAAAAATTGCGCAACTCCAAAACAGGTGTAGGCCACGGGAGAGCCGGTACTGTTATTCCAGAGTACCTGTATGTGAAACCAGGATCACCATATGCTACTTGTTGACGAGGAAGCGGATAAACTTTGCCAAATACCCTAAAATCGGCAAAAATAATAAATTTTGCTGTAATGTTTTTGTTGCCAATCTCTCCTTTCCAATTATTTCATATTTATATTGCGTGTTAGGCAAAGCACGACTGAACCAAAAAAAAATTGTAAAATATATTTCACATAGTGCTATTAAAAATTAAATTTACCCACAGCTAAGCAAAATTATAACAATTATATGGGGCACGTTTTATTTAAAATTAATCAGATGACAAAAAAAAGATAGTTAAATATATTTTGTATTCTTTTTTTAGTTTCACGGTGTATCCCATAGCAGGAAAACTTAGTGTTAAGACATTCCGTCTTCATTAAGACACTTCTGTTCCCCATTTTCCGCCGAATTCTAGAGGCATGGCATGTTGACAAACTCGTTCCTGCCAGGAAATAAACGCGTTTACACACGAAGAGGGTGAGTCGTTTCCTCTCACAATTATTTATTAATATAAAAAATAAACACTTTATTTTCGCCAAATCTCCCGAAAAATATTCTAAAGTTTCTTCAAGCTCTTTTAATATACTGCTCGCAATGATTTTGGGGACTGCAACGGCATATTCAATATCAAGACCATTATTCTTAATATACTGCCATGATAAAGAGTTTACATCTATTTCTAATATATTTTTCGCCATTATATTTCAATCGTCCTAGAAGCAAAATTAATATAAATAATTTATATTAAAAATTAAATTAAGAAAACGTTACCGATTAATATTTATAAATAAGCTTTAAAAAATGGCAACACTTATAAAAACTGGTCAAACAAGTTTCAATTTATAATACTAAAGCTAGTATATGTTCCTTGTGCTAAAGCCATTATTGATTAAAATGGATATATAATAATCAAGACAGAAACTACAACATGACGATATAATTATTAACAGTAATAGAGTCGCATAACTAACCTTAATATTCCGTTAGGATTCCATACGTAAATAAAACAATTATTTACTTGACATTGGCAAATATTTAATGTTATGACATTCGCACCTAAATGTTACCAGTTACTGTTATAAAATAAAGTTATTTATATAAATTACATATTAACAATACTGTAAAAAATCAAAAGGCAAACAATAAATACATTTTTTCCAAATCGTGATGAAAAATCTTATTTTTTCTAATTATTCAGCTATGGCTAAAGGTTTTGGTCGATATGAATCATTATAATTATAATTTTGAAGAAACTGCCGAAATGCTCGTGATTCTGTTAAAAATCGATGACTTGTATTGCAGCACGGTGAACTTTGATTACAGAAATTTGGTGTTCTGTCAGAATTCAAAAAGGCTTTATTGCTGAAACAAATTACATTATTTGTTCAATGGACAATTTGGAAGTTAATTATTAATAGAGCTACATAAGAGCTAAATACTTACTTGGAAAAATCCAACAAACATTCTTTGTCGTAATAAACGGAATACTCTCTTATTCTTCTGATGGAGTCACCTTTATTAAAATTGTTATCATATTCGTATAACTTTTCAATAATACCGTCTTTGTCTTTAACCGTCCACACACATTCACGAGAAAAACTCCTGTGTTCTGGAGCATTTTTTATTAAAGAAATAACATATTCTTCATCTAACATTTCAGATACATCAATTGGATTTTGTGGTTCATTCAGTAGATTACTTGAAGAATCTGGTTTACAAGATGCATTTAATAAACTTTGCGATTGATTCAGATTAGATTTCTGAACAAATTTATTAATTTCCTGCTTTACATCTGAATTTAGCAAATTATTTTTAGTTTCAACGATAAGTTCACTACAAAAATTCTTTAGCTCGCGATTTTTTGATAGCCAAATTTTATTTGCTAATTTTGCAAGGTTCCTTTCAGCCTCTTCTTTTTCTTTTGCAAGTTTCCTTATACGTGATTTTAAGAATATATTTTCTTGGTGTGCTATAAAATATAATTGTTGGAAACTTATATACTTTGATCTGTTTTCTTTTAATTGTTTGTGAGAATCTTCAACATATCGATTTAATCTGCTTTTTGCCGTTGTTTCTAATTGATATTTTGTTTTAATATATTTAGTTTCTTCTAACGCAGCAATGAGGAGTCGTCCTAAATTTTTACGCTCCTGATTTAATATTCTCAACTTATTTATAAGCTCAAAATGAATATTTGCATATGGTAGTAACGGTGATTCACAAAAATAATTAATAATTTTCAAATAAATAGCTTTTATCAATTTCCCAAGTTCAACACATTTAAGTCTGGCAGCATTAATACAAATGGCGGTATTTTTAAAAATATCCGTTTTTCTATAATGCTCATTAAATTTTAGTAGATTTAAATGTTTTATTTTCATTTTGGTGTACAAAATGATATCATATTTTTTATTTAGTATTGAAATCATACAAGCACACGTTAGAAACATGAAATAATGTAAATATATGCTATGGATTGAGCTCTCTTTAGGAATTCTCAATTTTGTCTTGTTATTGTTAAATTTATTTTGAAGGGATACATTCAATTTAGTTTTATAGAAAGGAACTGTATAAGATTGTGTGTTTATTTCTGAAATATTAAGATTTTTATAGTTATTAGTAATATTCGTTTTTACACTTAAAGTAGAATTTTTCAATCAGTAAAGCAAGACAGAAAAAAACATACCTGAAATTCGAGTATTTGTTTTAAAGAAATCTACTGAACATAATAATAGCCACATGGCAAGAGCCATACAAATGAGCCATTTTAGGGCAATATACATCATTATATTTAAAAAGATCTACAAATATGATTTTATAAAGTTTGGGGTAATATTTACAAAAATTTTAAGCTTTCTATCTTCAGCAATATATATATTTGTAAAAAATATATGACACATTCTGTCATGTTAAAAGATTTTCTAATAGTTACAAATGTCATTAATATTTAATAGAGAAGTCACATTAAAAACCTCTTTTATAACTCTATGGGTACTGTAATAACTAAAGATGCCCTAATAATTAATAATAAGACACTAATATGTGATACTAGCATTTTTTGAAGTATTAAATAAATCAGCTTCACGCTGTATGCCGTACACAGCATGGTAGGCAGAGGGAACCTAGTGTTGAGACACTGTTCCTCACTTTCCACCAAATTTTGGAGGCATTGTCTGCCACTCAGGCAGAACTCAACATACAAACTCGTAGTATTAATGACATCAAATACAAAGTAAAGAGAAATATTTAGAGATATAAAAATATTAACATTGCGAGACCCACTCCTTTTGTGTTTCCAAGTCTTTCATTCAATTGATTCATACATTTATTTAATAATTAATCAATTCCTATTAAACTTGTGCTGAAATATTTTTATTCTTATTTTAGCTTAATATTTTTATTAGCATCCTTTCAAGGAAAACTTTAAAATTTTACTATAAATAAAAAATGTTGGGCCATTAAATGACAGATAAATCATACTAATCGGGTGTCTAATATTTTATGTTAAAAATAAACACAACATTATTTAGAATCTTTAATTTTAAATAATTTTCTAAATTTTACTTGTATTGATAAGCCTAATAATGTCACATTCTTTTTGTACCACTCCTTATTGTAGCTGAGGTGCGTTTTCCAATTCTTGTCTAAAAAGGCTTTGTAAAACACGCTCATTTCATCTGCTGTAAGATTTGATTTACCTTTGGGTAAATTATTTTTTAAATATGCTTCTCTTTCCTGGAATAATATTTAATAATTATTAGTTTTGAGTAGTGAATATAAAGAAATTTAATAGTTTCTTATAAATAAAACTATTTTAACCATTGTCATATATAAAGTAATGAATTGTTTAAATGTAGGTAACTTATTTGCTTTGTTAAATAATAAAGTAAATTCAAGTGGGTATGTTGGAATTTTATATGACAAGTTTAGTTCATGTCAAGCTACCTAGCAAATACAATACTTATTATGAACTCTAGCGTTTTATTTACGTTACATATATAATATTGGCGACGAGGAGTTAAAAATTATACAAAATGGATAAAAAAGCTATAAGATTTGAAGAATACAATCCAGACTCGGCTAACTGGGACAGTTACATAGACCGATTGAAGTTTTGTTTCGAGGCAAATGGCGTCATCGTGGACAATGTTAAGCGTGCTAATTTTTTCACAGTGTGTGGTTCGCGAGTGTATGACACTTTGGTTGCGTTGATTACGCCTAGAAAAGCAACCGATGTGACTTTTACCGAAATAGAAGCAATTCTAAGTAGGCATTACAGTCCTACTCCAAATGAAATTACAATGTCATATAAGTTTTATAAACGGGAACAAAAACGCGGTGAATTAGCTTCAGACTTTATTGCAGATGTGAGAAAACTTAGTTCCAAGTGTAATTTTACAGACTTAGAAAGAATGTTACGCGACAAACTCGTGTGTGGTATGAGTGACAGTAGATTACAATACGAACTATTAAAACGCGACAATTTACAGTATCAGGACGTAGTGAATGCAATGTTAGCATCAGAAAGTGCAGATCGTGATGTGCGCATGATACACGGTACCGCGGGCATCAACACTGGCGCCGTCGCGGACGTGAGTGCGCGCGCCGGGACATCGCAAGACGACGCCGGCGAGCCGATGGACGTTAACGCCGTACAAACGACAGTGTCTAATCGGTTGTGTTACCGATGTGGGAACCGACACGCGGGAGAATGTCGTTTTGTCAATGCAATTTGCCGATTTTGTAAGAAGCGAGGGCACGTTGAAAAAATTTGTATTAAAAAGAAGAAGTCTAACCAGAAGGACGTTAATTTCACACAGATTGAAGATAATGGAGATCTATTAAATGGCATTTACACCATACAGAGTGCTACGCGGGTGCCACCTTACGAAGTGGATATTTTTATTGCTGACGTGCCCGTGCGGATGCAAGTCGATACGGGGGCTAGTTTCTCTCTCATCAATGAGCGCACATGGAGGGTGCTCTGCAGTCACTTGCCCCAGAACACATTAGAGCAGATTCAGTTATCATTGCGAACATGGAATGAAACACCAGTAAAGTTGCTTGGGCAGGCAATATTGCCAGTGCGATATAAGAATGTCTTAAGAGATTTGACTATGATAGTAGCTAAAGGGAACGGTCCAAATCTACTTGGTCGCAATTGGCTCGCACCTCTAGATATCACAATGAACATTAATTTCATTGCTAGCGATGATCGGGCTCAATTGGAGAAGGTAATAACAAGGCATACGGAGGTATTTAGAGATGGCCTTGGGACTTACAATGGTAATCCCGTTGCTATACATGTGAAATCTGGTGCAAATCCTCGGTTTTTAAAAGCTCGCCCTGTGCCATATGCTCTTAGGGAACGGGTTGAAAATGAGATAGATAGATTAGAACAAGAAGGGGTTTTGTGTCCCGTGTCATTTTCAGAATGGGCTACACCTGTGGTCCCTATTGTAAAAAAATCTGGTGAAATAAGACTGTGCGGAGATTACCGCAGTACAGTGAATGAGGCAACGGAATCAGATACATACCCGATGCCAACAGCTAATGAAGTTTTTGCCACAGTTGCCGGTGGAAAAATCTTTACAACATTAGATCTAGACAGAGCATATACCCAAGTGGTTGTGGATGATAACACATCAAAACTTCTTACTTTAAATACTTGTAAAGGCCTATACACTGTTCATAGGTTAGCATTTGGCGTTAAAGCATGTCCTGGTATATTCCAGCGCTTAATGACTTCGTTATTAGCGGGCATTCCAGGTGTTGCAGTATTAATTGACGACATTATCATTAGTGGACGGTCAATGTTGGAAATGCTAGAAAGGCTAGACATGGTACTCGGCAAAATACAAAAAGCAGGACTGCGCTTAAATAAAATGAAATGTAAATTTGCTCAGGAGAAGGTCGAATTTCTTGGATTTGTCATAGATGTAGAAGGCATACACCCAGCACCTAGTAAGGTGGAATCTATTGTGAAGACTCCTGCACCGAGAAACAAGAAAGAATTGCAAGCCTTTCTTGGCCTTTACAATTTTTATGAACGATTTGTTCCAAACAAAGCTACGGTATTAGAGCCTTTACATCGTTTATTGGACGCGAAAAGTTGCTGGAAATGGTCGAAACTAGAGCAGAGTGCATTCGAAACAGCTAAACGTTTACTTACCTTCGATGTAACCTTGGTACATTATGATGTGAACAAACCTTTAATACTTACCTGTGACAGTTCAGAGTATGGAGTTGGGGCAGCATTATCTCATGAAATGGAGGATATGGAAGAACGTCCGATAGCAATGGCATCTAGAACTCTCCATTCACACGAAAGGCGTTATTCGCAACTCGATAAAGAGGCAGCGTCTATTATGTTTGGGATAACAAAATTTCATAATTACCTGATGGCAAGGCGTTTCCGTATAGTAACGGACCATAAACCTCTACTTGGCATTTTCGATCCTAAAAAACCTATGCCAACTATGCTGTCACCTCGACTAACTAGGATTGCTATTGCATTGACGGCACATAATTATGAAATAGTATACAAACCTGGACCTCAAATTGGATATGCCGACAGTCTCAGTAGATGGCCTCAGCCAGTGGCCGAACAACCAGAGCAAAGTTTGGGTGATATTTTGTTAATGGCTGAAGCACCACCCGATTTTCCTTTTGATGCCGAACGCGTTGCTTTAGCAACAAAACAAGACAAAACTTTATGTCAAGTGATGCACTATATAAAGCATGGGTGGCCAACAAAAATTAATGACAAATGTCTCCGTCCATTTTGGTTACATAAACTTGAACTATCATTGCAAGACGATTGCATACTTCTCGGTTGTCGTGTACTTATACCGAGTGCACTTAGACAACATGTGTTACAAGTTCTACATAAAGCACATTCAGGAATAGTTCAAACAAAGTCAATTGCCCGGAGTTACGTGTGGTGGCCGGGTCTCAATGAAGATATTGAATTAATGATTGGAAGTTGTTCGAAATGCTTAGAAAATCGACATATGCCTCCTAAGGTAGTGCATGAGTGGATTACGCCCACAAGACCCTGGTCGAGGATCCACATTGATTGGGCCGGACCATATAAGAATAAATATTTCTTGATCATGGTGGATGCATACTCCAGATGGCCTGAAGTGTTTGTGGTAAATAATACTACATCTGCAACAGCCATTAGCTTATTAAGATCAGTATTTGCAACCCATGGTTTGTGTGAAGTGTTAGTATCAGACAATGGCACTTCTTTTACATCAAAGGATATGCAGAATTTTTTGAAGGCCAATAATATTAGGCATGTAACGACAGCACCTTACCACCCAGCTACTAATGGTTTGGCTGAGCGCATGGTTCAAACGATAAAAGGAAAACTAAATAAAATGGATAACTTATCGTGGGCTGTTAAAATTCCTAATTTGTTGCTAGCTCTTAGGAGTACACCATGCGTAACAACTAATAAAAGTCCATCAGAATTACTAATGAAGAGGCGTCTACGTACTCTATTAGATACTTTGCATCCAGATAATTTGAGAAATACAAAAAATGAACAGGAAATTTATAATAATAATCAAAAAAAACCCCGTCAAGCTAATGTAAATCAGAAAGTAATGTATAGAAATTACAACCAAACTGGTCCAAGGTGGCTTCCTGGTATAATTAATGAAAAGTCAGGTCCATCTAATTATAAAGTGAAGACGAGTGAGGGGACGATTATTAATAGACATATTGACCAGTTAATTAAAATGACTCCAGCAGCAACTCAAACTGAGAGAGAGGTAAATGGTAATCGTGAACATTTATCACCAAATATGACTACTGAGACTATAGATGTGGATATGGATAAAGATAGGGATGATATCAATGAAAGCAAAGAGGAGGAGAATAGTCAGGCAGAGGAAGAAATCATTGCTATACCAGATGCCACAGAATGGGCTGAAATGTTAGGAATTCCTAGTACTTCAGATAGCACAGGAAAAATAAAAAATAAGTTTAATGTACATGCAAAGTCACCTTACCAGAGGCCGCAAGTAGTTAAAGATGTTCATTGTTTAAATTGATTGTTATGTGTTATTTTGTGTTGATTTTTAAATTATTGTAAAGCTATCTTATTGGGGAGGTATGTCATATATAAAGTAATGAATTGTTTAAATGTAGGTAACTTATTTGCTTTGTTAAATAATAAAGTAAATTCAAGTGGGTATGTTGGAATTTTATATGACAAGTTTAGTTCATGTCAAGCTACCTAGCAAATACAATACTTATTATGAACTCTAGCGTTTTATTTACGTTACATATATAATAACCATATATTTTGAAATTGCAAAGTATATTTTAGAATACCTGGTGTATTGAACACATTACAGTAGCTCATGATCAAGGCCTTATAGTAAAGTATTTAAAACAATAAGTATTTTAGAGTATTTTCTAGTCTTGTCTTTCTAGTATTTTTTTTAGTGAAAACAGTTTCAATGAACATAGAGTGAAAATGGTGAAAATTTCACCTCACATACTTTTAATAGTAATTTTTTTTTTGTGTTTTCCATACAACGTGACATTTGCGAAGTGATAAGTGCTCAACTGGCACGCTCGAAGCGCCATAAATAAAGAACCGAACCGAATTGTAATATTTATACATATATATATTTTTTAGTGACAACAATTTTGCCTATTAAGTACTAGATAAACTGAAATTGTTATTTATTTTGTAAAATACTTTCTTTCCATGAATAACAGTATCTATTATACATCTGGATGAGAAAAATACAGTATGTGATTACATAAAAGTACCTTAAAAAATCTTGAATTATGTTGAGTCCAGAAATTTTGATTCCATTCTTGTACCTCATTTCTTAATATTCTATACTTTTTTTCCAAGCTAGTTTCATCTTTGGGCTTCTTACAAATAATTTGTCGTAGGTTGGACACTGGGTCGGGTGGACCGATCATATCACTGGATATTTTAGTTGGACTTGGAGCTTGAATAGATTTCGTTTCATTTATTGTACTTGTATATCTTAGTAACATAACAGGCCTGTAGACCTTATTTATATTAGTTAATAACATGATGTATAAAGGAAGTTTATCTACATTTTTAAACGCGTTCGTAATATCGATTTTAATAATCCTAAATCCTAATGTTTGATAATAAATGACAATGTCAAAGTCAGATGTTATCAATGTATTGTATAGTATTAAAAATCTTGGTGGGAATGGATACGGAAAAATTCTTCTCCACATTTCAAAATATTCTAGTTTCGTTAAAATCGTGTTAATAATATTTGTAGTAATTAATTTTCAAAGATATTTTTGTATTCTTTGTTTTTTTCTATATACACATTTCTTTTATTTATACTGAACGTTCCTAACATAACACAGATAATAAATGTCATGCGCTTGTCAAATTTTCTTTCAGTGCTGAATTATGTAAAAGTGGTAAATTATCACTTTCGTTGTGAATAAATTCTATTTATTGACATTTATATATTATTATTAATATTTAACATTTATTAACAATGGCGAAAGGAAAAAAAGACGATATCGAAGACGAATATTCAGCTAAGTTAGACATGTGTCTAACCGATGGAATTATTAAAACAGGTAGGCTCTTTATAATTTTAAGGCTAACAGTATAAAAAATATATTCTAGGACTTAAAATTACTAAATGTTTAAGATAAACATATGTTATTATCAATATACAATACAACATGAAGTAAATCAGTAGATTTCATTCACTGTTTTTGTCTTAGTACATACAATAAATACCTTTAATTATTTGAAGCCTGAAGTGGAAATATTTCGTTATTTCCTTCGTTTTAGTTCATCATTATCTTAATTATGTTTCTGCTATAAATTTATTTCAGGTAGTGGTATAGCACTTGGAACACTATTTTCTGTATTGTTTTTGGGCAGACGGAGGTGGCCTATCATTGCTGGCATGGGTATTGGCATAGGTTTAGCATATGCTAATTGCGAATATGAATTGAATCCTAAGAAAAAGAGCCCTGCATAATAATAATTTAAATACTGCAATACCAGGTAAGTTTAATATATATTTTTTCTAGCTTTACATTGTGTTATGTTTGTAGCAGGGTAGGCAGAGGAAGCCTATTGTTAAGTAAGACATTGCTCTCTATAATAATTTCCAGTATGTAATTATAGAACCTATTTAATTTAGATCAGTAGTTTATCCTTGATGTATAAAATACATTAATGACATTTAGGTACATGTGTAAGTATTTGATGTGTAATATAAAAACATTAACCATATTATGTGTAAGTTTATGATATATTAGTTGATTTTTATTTAATATAATGTATTTATTTTAAATAAACTTGAGCTGAAACATTATGCCACTTTTCTTTACAACTAGTCTATTATTTACCAAAGATTGTTTGTTAGACATAGCTTGAAGCAATAAGGCTGCTTTTGCATACATCTTTATTTTTATATATTGTTGTGTTTTTTGTTTATGTTTTTCTTTGTGTTCTAAATTTATATACTCAATGTCTACTCATACTGGAAGCCGTCTGCTCGAGGGCTGCAAGCTGAGGTTTGAGTCCCGCAGGGGAGCCCTTACAGTCGTTGACTTCCTCACAGGCAGCCACTTAGTGCTTGCATTTCTTCAGGGACAGAATACCCTCTTCCCTACCCAACCGGTGTTGTTGTAAAAGCACATAGCCAATTCAAAAAAAAATACTGGAACTCAATGTCAATTAATTTACACATAATTATTCCCCCCTGAGTGGACATTGAATCTACAACCATTATGTACAATCAATTACAAATATTACTGGATGGTTTCTACAACCAAATAGTAATTTTATTATAAAGTTATGTAAAATTATAAACCAACCATATTTTTACAGATAAGAACATGAAGATATACAATCATGACCAGTCCACAGTGCATTCTATTAAAGAATTGTAGATTATATGTTAGAAAGTACTGTAATTTTGTTTTATTGTACAAATAATTATTAATTATTATTTAATTTTTGTATGTTTTATTAAACCCTTTTGTCTTAAAAATAGAGTAAATTATTTATATATAGTATTTTATATACAAGCTTTCATCTGCTGCTTTACCCACATGGGTAAATGGTAATGGCTAGTTGTGTATGACATATTCTGAGTACTTAAGGTCACTCTGACTGTGTGTACAGTTGATTACATTGAACCGATTAATTGAGTGTAATATAGTCTATATCTAACCTAAGAAAAAGAACTATCGAATTCAAAAATTTCAATTAGAACTAATAGTTCCTGACATTAATGCATTCAAACAAACAAACTCTTCAGCTATATAATATTAGCATAGATATGAAATCAAACAAGAAAAATCAAAGAACAAATTTTAATATTGTACAAATTTATACTGGAATAAAGATCAAGAAATTGGATTTAGTATATCTTAAAAGTAGAAAATAACAATACAATTTAATATGAAGATGACAATTTTTAACAACCCATACACAGACACCCAAGGTAAATTGTACTAACAATAATTAATAAATAAACTATAAATATTTTAAATTAATAATATAGACATTTAAAGTTTATTTGAATTATTCTGCTTTAATCAATAGATTCTAAACAACACATTGTAACCATTTTTAAAAACCACTTATGGGCCTTAATTTAAAATGTAAAATAATATTAAACATTTAAAATATTAGATGATTTTTAAAAATTTCAGATTTATATGTTTATACAAATTTAAAAAATACTGGCAATGCAGCAACAACATCATATCAAGGAATAATACATAATTGTCTTTTTAAAAGATTTCACCACAAGCAATTAAAGAACACTTGCCAACAACATTTTTGATCTGTATGTATCTAAACAGATGTTACAAAAAACATTGTTTTGTTAATAAACATGTAGATAAAAAGAATTGATGCTTAAATTAACAACTTCTTTTATTTATATATGAATTAATGAATAATGATCTAACATTTAAATATTTTTAACAGCTTTTTATTGGTTTTAATAGAAAATATGTATAGTGCATAATAAACCGTTGCATATAAACAAGATAAAAAGAATTTTCTTTAAATATTTGCATAGTAGCCAAATATTGACATGCCTTGTGTTATAGATGATTACAATTGAAATATAAATCTTTTTACACCTAAAGAAAAGATTTTTAGACACTAAAACCATTTATTTTGTTTCTATCTGCTATCATGTATACTTTTAATTATAAATAAATGAATAAAATTAGTTTCACGCGGTATTCCGCACGCAAGCCGGATAGGCAGAGGGGACCTAGCGTTAAGACAATCCGTTTCCCACTTTTCGAGTCATTGCGTGTTGACTGGCGGAACTCGAATGTCGTTTTGCCTTGGTGCCAGAGCAAAGAAAATGAAAATAATAATTCATTCCGTCGAGTGGGGATCGAACCCACAACCATCGCATTCCAGTCACACCCTGCGCCACGACGACATCTTATTAATAGTTAAACAATTATAATAGAACATAACTTTGCCTTTTAGGCAAAAATATGTAGAGTTGAGTATGACACATTCTAAGTGTTCAAGGTAAATAAAATTGCAGAGTCAAAAGGACTAAAGTAATATACCTAATATAGCCCATAGCCTTCTTGTATAAATGGACTTTCCAAAAGAAAAGTAAATTTCTATTTATAGTTTTACACGAGTAGATTTATAGTTTTACCTGAGATTAATGTGATAAACTAAACAAACTTTTTAAAAACTTTACGTTGTTTAACTATTAATTGAAACAATATTAAAATACACAGATACCACAGTTTATAAAATATTAATATCACATAAAATGGCTACTATACCTATACACACTTTTTTAACATAATCAAGAAAATGTAATATATCTTGTACTATTACAATCTATAACATTGGTGTAATAAGCTCACAATATTAAGCATGCATTTTAAAATATATGTATGGCAACATTGACATGAACTTACTTTGAGAATAAATTTTTAAATAGAATAACTAATATTTACAAATAATATTTATAGGAAAAAATATTTTTTGGCAAGATCAAATTAATTAGTATTTTATTATATTTTTAATGACACCTTTGAAGAAGTTTCCAAGATTGATATAAGATATAATATACTACGAAGATCTTGCTACTTAACGGCAACATAAAAACACCTTCACAATTTTAATCACTTAACTAAACTATAGACAATATAGAATGCAATATTATAAATAAAAAAATAAACTACATTGCCCTCTAAAAAAACAAAACATGTAATTATTTATTCTTTTGAGTTCCCAGAGAATATCCAACGGCTTTTCATATCATTAAAATAAAAAAATATTTACCAATTTGTCACATAAGCAACTTAATTAACAATCACAAGTTAAAACTATAAATTTGACTTTTATCTTTAAAAAAGTTTAAGAAACTTTAAAGTATTTTTAAGAAATAAACAGCTAGGGTGCATCCTACGTTGTCTATGTTATAAAACATAGTTCAACTTCACATTTGGTAACATAGTGACTAGTAAAACAACAAATTGCTCAATACATTATACAATATTTGTATACAGTACGTTCGACTAGCTGCGGCCGCTCTGAAGTTAGGCTTTCACTCGGGAAGAAAATCATCAAATCTGCGCAGCCATCTATAACCAACTTCAGGGCGGTCAAGACTCGTCAACCGTACTGTACATAAAACACCCAAATAAATAACATTTTTTCTTTCTCAATACAAAAAACATGTACATAAATAAATTGTTTTAAATCTGTTAAAAAGGTGGCAGACATTTAAAAGATGCTATATATTAATTTGGGGCCCATTTAAAAAACTATAACATTGAATATATTTAGCTAGTTTACAAATTATTATAAATTAAATACAAATTACAATCTATGAGTTTAAAATTGAATATAATATGTTGGTATTTTATTAAAGCCTCCTCTTTCAATGCTTTTCTTAAATATGAGAGTTTTTCATTATTATAAAGTAAACAAATTTTAAACAGTTTCAATTCAATTTCAATTTAGAAATATAATAATTAAAAATATTATAAAAATCGCAATTTTAGCGTTTAGAGAGCAATATGTGTGAAGCGGTAATCTATGGATAAGGTAAAAGTTAAATCCGTTATTTTATAATATGCCGATTCGCCATAGACATTTGAGATTAAACCACAAAACTATAAAAGATTTTTTCTACTTAAAAGTTTATAAATCAGAAAATTTACCACTTTACGTTTTTATTAATTATTTAGTCTGTCCCAAATGTATATAACAGACCGTTGTTATTATTGTCGTATCATCTATGGTGCATGTAATACTGTAGATATAATAACACTAGCGGTGAACTTTGTGAAGTATTTGTACCTACGGCTTATAAAGATTTGATTATTTTTTTAATTATACTGGATATGGGCACAAAATTGAAATAATACTAATATTTAAACAGTACGGTTCTGACCGCCATGAAGTTAGCCTTTTACAGCTAACTTCAAATCGACCACGAGGAAAATTATGCCGCCCAAAATTTGACAACTATGTGACAATAAAGTGATTGATTGATTTCTCGATATATGGCGTTGACAATAAAGTGTTACATCATTTATAATCTGTCAAAGTCAGTTTTGAAAAATGTCAGATAAACAAAATAAAAAACAGATTAAATTACAACTACTGTGCCACTAATCCAGTGAAAATGTTAAATATTATACACTACCTTATCTACATGCTAAGCGTCTACGTGAGACTATCAGTTCAACTATTTAATACGATAGGCACCATTATTTATATTGTTTTGTCATTTACTGTATAATATTTAATTATAAATAGAAATTATGCAAAACTTTTTTGTTGTCTCTTAAATTGTTTTAAAATGCTTTTATTTAAATTAATATATCATTGATTAATAATTTTCATAAAGTGTACAGTTTTCATATACAAATACACAATTAATAAAAAAAACATGCAATTTTATCAATAATAAATATAAATAATTAAATATTATATCAATAGATGCAAAAAGAACCTATCACTTAAGTGGTCGAGAAAATTCTTAATATATCCAGGCAGTATATTGTTAACATATAACATAGTAGACAAAACTGACTGAAAACATTTTATTTTTAGGAAAATTCATAGAAATATAATCCATATAATTAAAAAAAATACCGCCAATGACATATAAGTCAAAACAACAAAACAAACACATAAAATAGAACATTCCAGAGCACTTATTTTCTCTGTTTTTTTAATTATTTTTACACAAAATACAAAAAAACTTCGCTATTTCATTGCACAAGGATGTAAATTTGCATCCAAAATGGTAGCTCACATACAAAATCCCTGTAAAAATACTCAGGGATGTCTTTAATATTGAAAAAATACTTTCAAATAAGGCTAAGATTGGCCATCTTACAGCCAACACAAAAAGCCATTGGCTGAATAAAGGAAAAAACCAATAATACATTTAAGCATTTGTTCATTTCGACGTCATATCGGGCCAGTAGTTCACGTAGTATCTGTGGGTGCTCCCTTCGAACAATCTGTCTAACCAGTTTTCGAGGCCGTCTAAGAGATTTTCTGTAAAAAAACAACAATCTGAATCTTGTAAACACCCTTACGTCTAACGTACATACATATAAGCAAGTATACATATACTTCTATATACACTATATGGTGTATCTATATAAAAGGATGTAAGCCAGGAATATACCTTCAAGCAGCAGCTTGGGCTCGAGGCGGTCTTCATCAGAGGAGTCGGGGTCGGTTGTGAAGCCTATGAAGGCGCCAGCTTCAGGATCTGCCGCGCGCCCTCCTAGAGACACCGTCATACGGCTCATACGCTGAAAACGGAAATAATTATATTATATCGTACTTAATGTTAAAAATATTAAAGTTTTTGAGAATGTATATTGGTTGCACTTTAACGCAAAATTACTCAACGGATTGTGATGAAACTTACAGTAAATTCGTTTATAATTCAGAAAAACGAATAGGCTACAATTTATGTAAACATTTTGAATAATTTATCTATAAAACAAAAATCAGTTTAAGTGGGGGAAGCCACATGTGGGACCACATGATCTAGTTGGTTATAATTTTAATAATATCTTAATAGTGTCAA
Organism: Heliconius numata; assembly: GCA_016802625.1. NCBI lineage: Eukaryota > Metazoa > Arthropoda > Insecta > Lepidoptera > Nymphalidae > Heliconius > Heliconius numata. The sequence continues at coordinate 299,110 of JAEBDU010013267.1, read as the reverse complement.
TGCTGTCTCACTTTAAACGTGAGAATTTCACGAGGGAAGGAATTATTTACATTTTCTTGCTTTAGTAGTAAACCACGGCGGTTACTTTCGCCACTCAATACACGATCTCTTTGATAGTGCGTGGGGCTGTCTTAGCTCTTGGTTCGCTGTCTATCGTGTCATATGCGGGATACAGCGTAAACAAAAATCATATCAACTATACATCCGCCTACATGTGACTTGGTACTCGATTTGGGGTGAAAAACAAAAAAAAAAAAAACATTAGAAAACTCAATTTATAAAGACTGGCACCTCACTGACCTTATGCGGCTTGGCACTAGACTCGGGGTGCTTCGCGTGGTATATGCAGAAGTACTTGCGGTGCGGGTTGAGCGCGAGCACAGTGCCGACGCAGTTGCGCGCGTTGACGCGCAGCTCGCAGCCGCCCAACGACAGCTGCAGCACGCGCTGGAACCACGCCACGTTGCGCTCCACGCACAGGTACGCGAACACCAGCGTCTTGTTCCTGGTCGAATGGAACGAGACCTTTATTAGAGCAACAATCGTCTGGGAGTCACCTTAGCAGCACTAAGATCCCTAAGAACTAAAGAAGACTAAGAGGTTATATATAAAATAAATTTAATTTATTCGAATAATGAACTTACTTGCGATAAGGCCACACAATCTTATGGAATTTTGACAACAGCTGCACGCGACTCTGCATGTCCACCAACAGGACTATAGTGCGACAACCGGGCTTCTGCAATCTTTTGCAAAATAGAAATATTTTAATAATTATTACTTTCATACACTTCATTAGATTACATAATAAAATTTACAGAAATTTTATTACACATGTACTACATGTAAGCATAAATATTAAAAATAAAATTAAGAAACACATAGGAGAGTTGCGTTTTTACTATACTGTGACAATCGAAGTCACACTTATCATATCTACAGACAGACGCTTTGTAACTGTGCCGTGACGTAAAAAACAGTAAAAAATGTATATTGGCGTATGCACCCTATCAAAAATACAGTTTGAATAAAACATTTTTATTGTATAGTTATTAAGCCTGCCGTTAGAAAAAGCAGCTTGATGAGTGATATAAAATCCAATAGGCTGATGCAGAATTATTTGTATAAAGATGTCCCTTACCTGACCAATCCATTATATTTCTCAGTTCGCAATTCATGTAATCTCATCTCGGGTTGTGGCTCATTATTGTTCCGTTTGGTACCATTTTGCCGTCGCCGCTCTTCCTTCTGTCGTTGTACTGATTCTTCTTCTATACGTCTGTTAATACATTTTTGAGAAATTTTCTTTTAAAAAAAATATTTTAATAAAAAACATTATGTGACATAAAGATACAGAAATTGGTCAAATAACCGATAAACCTGCGAAAGCTCCCAAATATACTGACGTACACAACCACTTACCCTTATACACGCGTACACCTACTCTTGCTCATACTCGCACACAGATACACTTGCAAGCATATATGAGCACACACATCCACTCAAGCACATGTATGTAACACACCAAGGAGTTTATGAAGTTCCGTGACCGTAACCAATATTATGAGATATTCATAATATTATATTAACCATACATGAAACCGACATAAATATTTCAGATATCAGAAATGGACGGAGTCTATATAAACCGCTCGAGGACTGTCTTTATAAACCGCTGTCAACTCTGAGATCGATCTTAAGGTCCCGTTTTCATTCATAAATTATAATCTATAAGTCACCTCAAGATCGCTCTCAAGCATCTTAAGAACGATTTCAGATCTTTAAAATTATAACGTAATTAGAACACTAAAGTAATAATTAAAGCTCGGGCGAAGCCGCGCTAATGTATTATAAAATTGTGGTCACCCTGAAAGACAAGCAGACGACTGCGCACATTGTATTTTAGAATTTCTCTTTATTTTCGTCTTAAGTGAACAATGCGCATAAGTTAATAAAGGCTAACTTCAGTCGGTCGTACTGCATATTCACATAAACGAAGCCATAAAATACCCAGCAGCAAGCAACAGCGCGTTCCACCCACTCCGTTTTAAACATTGGATTACACCCAGCCTCAATTTATTTATTATTATCCAAATAGATACTTTTCTGTTTTATTATTTCGATGTAGGCTTCCTTCACAAAAATTTCTTTACAATAGTGTGCGAATGTATGTGATGGGTAGTTTACGTTTTAGTTCTTGCGCGAAAGTATATAGCTGTGCGTGTGTGAGGATGAGTGGGTGTCTATATACACTCACATGAGATACGCCATAAAGTATCCGGCGGAGAGCACGAGCGCGACCGTCGCGAGGACGGAGAGCGCGGACAGCGCATGGTGCGTGCGCAGTGCGGCCGCCGCGCGCTCTGCCCACTCGCACACGCGGAGTACGACCCGCCACGCTGCGCCCGCTGCAGCCTCGTCTGCTAATTCCTGGGGAGAAAATAATATTTTTTTTTTTAGTTTTCCTCTTTTTCCAGTATTAAATTTCAATTTCGATTGTGATGGAGCACCACTAACGCGTCCTCTTAGTGAGCTTTTGAATATTTGGTTCGGTTGTATTTTAAAATTCGATTTCTTTTTTTTATTTTTCATCTTTTTTATAAGAAAAAATTATAATTAAGTTACAAGATATATATGCAATGGTTGATTGTGCCCATGTCCAGAACTGTGTGACTGTAAATGTATGTGTTGTAAGCCCAGGTTGTGGGCTCAATGCCCACCTGAGGAAATAAAGTATTTAATATTTTCATTTCTTCACTCTGGTGCTGAGCAACTATACGCCGTCTGGAGTCCACCCAATTTTGATTGCACTCAAGACATTGTGTGTTGCGTGGCGGGATTCACCACTGCACTTGGCCTTTATTCCCCAAGTAGGAATCGATCCCACAACCGCCATATTTACCTCCCACTGCATCATGACGGACTTAAGCCTTAATTTTCATACACAAAAACATACCTGTATCCTAGTCTCATAAGCAACAACCTCAGTAGGCTTCAGCAGTCTCTTCACCAACTCCTCTAAAGCTCGTTTAGTCTCATTCAATCTCTCGTGGTACTTAAGTGTCTCCTCTCTCCCTTCTCTTTCGTCTTCGGGACAGTGGTTGCACGTGGGCCAGGTCTCATTGAGCCACTCGTATTGGATTCTAGAAGTTTCCCGCCTCCATATTACTACTATACGGTGTTCTAATGTTGATGTGTCTATACCTGGAAATTGATATTTAAGATTACGGAAATGAACCATAAATCATATATATATATGACTTGCAATTTTTTACCGAGGATAAAAATATACAAATAAAACAATAATTAATGGTCGCGCTATGTAATACTTATTAATAAATAGAAAAAAAAAGCCTCCCATCCAAGTTTTTAAGACATTGCACATTGAATGGCAGAACTGAACACCACACTATATTTACCAGAGATTACCATGTAATTATAATACAAACATTCGTGGAGGTATCGAACCCACAACTGTCCTGTTATATCACACTAATAAAAAATCCACTAACCGCTCCCATTGGCCAGCGCGCCCACAAACTCGGGCTGAGAGTGCTCATACACGTACGCATATCGCAGACGGTCGGGCGCACGACGCGCAAGAGCACGTAATTGCGCGACACTGCGAGCGTGTGCGCGAACGTCGCGCGCTATAAGCACGCAGCAGAGACGGCGGCGAGTTGCACGCCATTCCACTGGGCATACTGTGTCTAGAACACTCTGAGGATAGAAAATATATAACTGAATGATGCATGATAACTATAAAAGTGAAGTGTTCATTCGGTAGAACTTATCTCAGGAACTACCTTCTTAAATTAAAAAACATTTTTGTATTTTATGTTATCCTTACATTTGGTGGGTAAGACTATATTACTACATCACGGTAATTATTATGATATAATGCATTTATATGTCATATGCAACTGTTAGTTATTTTCATTTGAACATACTGTCCATAATACATTGTATTTTTATAGAGATGCCTAACTAAACTCCTTCTACCAGCAGTACGATCGAGAAATCGTAGCCATCTTGAAGTTAGGCTTTCTAAATTTTTGTGTATTGTACACTCATAAAAAAAAACAAACAATATCTTATATCAAATTTGAGCATCCACCGACAGCTAACTTCAAGGCGGCCTCGATTCTTTGACCATACTGTACCTTACGCAAAACAATCATACCTGAGAAGAAAGTCTAGGCAATGTCAACATTTGATTGGCCTCAATCAACTGTCTCAATGTCTGCGTAGGTATCTCCGTAGTACTGACAGTGGCCGCTGGCTCCTGACTGTCTTCCTTGAGAAGGACCATAGTGTCCATGCTTCGTTGTATTTTGTATCGAGCTGTCACGTTTTGTGTATTGTACGCCGTTATGTCAACGAAGCTGGAATAGATTATTATTAGTGATGGCTTGATTAGATGTTGTACTAATAAAAATATTTTTTTTTTCACATATATATTTACTATAAATTAAGTTACTAATAGTCACTTGTAGTACTTTACAAGTTTTATTTCTTTTAAATATATTTACCAAACACATAACCTGAATGTGCCTAAACTTTGTCCAATTAAGACAAAGTAGCATCTAACATATAAATCTTATCACTATATTTTTTAAATTATAAAAAAAATATTTGTAATTAATATAAAAAAGAATTACATTAACACACATATATTTTTACAAAAATAATACAAAAAAATACTTACGCAAAAGACACCCTATCTCTATAATGGAAGGCAGTTATCAAATACCGCAGTCTAATATTCTGTCTTTCTTCAAATATAAGAGCTTTTACTTTATTATCTTCAAAGTCACCAACAAATGTATCAACATTGCCATCTGTTATACTTCTGACCAGTCTGTATGGAAACTTCCAGCGAATGAAATCTAGTCCACAAAAGATATGTATTATTGCCATATATAAAATAGTATTAGTATTAACAAATTGTCAAAGATTGTTGTGCTATGAAGATATAAGGTACAGTACGGTGGACGCGTCGTGGTCGTATATCAAAAATGTATAATGCACTTAAATGTATAAATAACTGTGTAAATGCATTAAGATCATATATAATTATTAAAAGTTCCATCACCAGTCTATATTTAAATTATTTTCACTTTCTGTTTTTTTTCCTTTGGTAAAACAATGCAGCATCAGGTCCGAAATAAAACTTATAAAGGTAATTTATAAATACTAAAACCGTTGTCTTTTTTATTTTAAGTCATTTAAAAATAATATAATAAATGGAAAAGAAAGTAAGATTAAGTGCGACATAGAGTACTATGTCTGAAGAATTGAGTGATGTATGGGGAATCGAGTATCTTAACGCTTTCTACTTTCTACCCCTGCCAGATAAAGCATATATCTAAAAAAGTACATACCCAATATCTTAGGCAATGATGACAGGCCCTCCTTATAAATATACACTTGTTTCTCCAGTATCAGTGTCAAACATGGCACTCCGTGTACTCCTATACGTCTTGCCAGGCTTGCTTCATGCCCAGCGTGGACTGTTGCCATGGTAACGCCTAAGGGTTGCAGGGCTTCTACTAGGCGTCTCCATGAAGTAGCTGATCGTACACAGTCAAAACACCAATCTGTGTAAAACAGTACTAGTGCTGGGGTGTGGATGCTCTTCTCGAGGATATTATTTTCAAAATGTCTGTAAATTAGATCATTTTATATTAGTAAATAAAACATTCATTGCCATAAAAAAAAGATATATATAAATTATAACTTAAAGTTATGGCAACAGGTCTAACTCAACTGACTGATGGTTTTTAATAAAGATTTCAATGTTTGTCTATTAATTACTTACTAATGAATTAGCATGACTAAGGTCAAAAGTCTAATACTACTGACTGACAATTACTATTGTGTAGGAAGTCAGCATCTGACTGTTAATGTGATGGTTGTAGGCCCAACATCCACACAGGAGAAAAATTTAATTTCTGGTAATGGTAAAGTAAAACATAGTGTTGAGTTTGGCTACTACTTATCTCTAATTTAGCCAAAAGTGTACATTTTGAGCTTTATTCTTCTGTACATATACTGTCTTGTAGCTATTTATAAAATTACTTAATATAATATTTATGTACCTTGCAGTGACTGACAGTTTGTGGAATAAAGTTATATCCTGGTCCTGTGTTCGGAAATGCGTGCTAAAGTACTCAAATGGGTCATTACTGTAAAAAAAAAACAATATAAATAATATATAAACATTTACTCCTATTTATGATAATTCATTTATCAATATGTATTTTCATGTTTTCTAAAGCAAAGTTAATTGTTTGATGTAGTATTTTAATATATATAATAACACATAAATAAAAATTCATTTAAGATTTTATATCTTACATCTAATATATGTGTACAGATTAATTAATTAATTGTTACAATGAAATGAAATGAAAATTAATAATCATTTAATCATGAAATACATACCTAAATCGAGCATATTGACTATAGTCATGCCTTTGTTTGTACATGTGATCATCTTCATTAGTAATGCCATACAAATCATATGCCTGTCTGCGCTCAGTGTCTGACAGTAGCTCATAAGCTTGCTTTATTTCAACAAACCGAGCTTCAGCATTAGGGTCCTCACTTTTATCAGGATGCCTAAAATATTTGTTTATTAATTATTAGAAAACTCTTTATTTATTACATTTAATTGCTTGGAAAATTTGGATTTCATTAATTAACTATTTAAATAACATATAAGAAGGTATGTATGGTTTTTAAAAATCATGAGGCCTTTTCTATATTTATACTAGTATGCTTTTAATTTGGGTTTTATTTTAAATTAAAACAAAGACATAGACTTTATCTACTTGTTTAAATACTTAATACATATTATCACGTTAAACAGTTGACCTATATTTTTTCATTTTATACTAATTACACCAAAGATTTTTTAAAACTATAATTAAATTTTACCATTCTTTAGCTAACTGCCTGTATGCTTTACGTATTTCAGTCAGCGTTGCTCGTCGATGAATACCAAGTATTTTATAAGGGTCACCGATCTTTTGTGCTACTAGGATCGGGAGAATAATCACTAATAACAGAAGCCACAGCCATCGTCCCTTTAAACACTTGTATTTCCATTGCATATTATTGAACACTGTTGACTAAACCTCGCACTCAAACTTCCGCACTATACATAGAATTTCATACTGACATCGTGCTTTCTATGACAAAACACATTACTAATGCGAATTAACGGATAATTTCAAGAACCTCTTATCACTCATTCGTCTTAAAATAGAACGAGATGGCTGAAAAATCGTGAAAATCTTGGGAAAACTGAAAACTGAAATGACAACCAAAGACATTAGTGATTTTTCTTTATTTTACCACAGATAAACTAAAAATAAATACCACAGACAATAAAAATACTTTATTTTCATATTTCCGAACCGTAAGCAACTCTGTTAGCCTGGCCAAACACGTACAATAATATTGTCAATAAATCACGTATTGTCAATAATATTGTGTGTTCGGCCGATTTATCAATATTTTAGTTGAAAAAAGACTTCAAAGGAGGCGGACGCATGTGCTTTTTATTCAAAATTGAGGATGAAAACACTGTAAACAGGGAAAATTATGTTGCTACTCCCACGGAAAAACAATGCTTAAGACAGCTTATTAAAATTTATCCAGAGCTATGGAGTACATCTATTGAAGCATATTGCGATAAAGTCAACAAAAATAATGTCTTAAAAAAGCTGGTATTTATAAAAAAATGTATTTTTTAAATCATCGTCTGTTAGTAAAATTAGATTCACGCTTTATGCCGTATACAGGGAATTAATAGAATGATAATCCCTTTATTATGGTAATTAATGGAATTATATCCTTAGGTTCCCTTTACCCTGCTGTATGTGGCATACAGCGTGAAGCTAATTTTACTAACAGAGGATGATTTAATTTTTTTTTGTAAATTTCTAGGAGCTTTTTTGACAAATTATTTTTCTTGGCTTATAGCGAAGTGGTTCCAATAGATGTGTTCCATAGCTCTGAAAAAGTTTCCTACTTTAGAAAAACAATATTTAATAGATAATTTTTCCGTGGGATTAGTAATTTTAACATTAATTTCGCTATTTGCACTGTTTTCGTCGAATATCTTGAATAAAAAGTATAAGCGTCCGCCTCCTCTTTTTTCAACTAAAATATTGCGGCGCGCCCGCGCCCGAGAATATTATTAACAATAACCCTGCCTCCCACTGATATTATCGTGGCAAAATCAAAATTTCTAGAAATCTACAATAATATTGACAACCGTCCACCACACGCAATACAATACGTACTAAATTGACAATATTATTGTACGTGTTTGGCAAGGCTTACAGTTTCTCCTACTACATATTTGTCATATGTGGCAATGGCAAATGTCAATTGTCATTTATGATTTGTCCAATCAGTTATATCAACCTTCAACCACACGTTTCAATTTTCAGATTTAAATTGTTCTTGAAGACGAATTGTCTTGTCCAGAATTTTTAAGAATTTCTAATTTGGTTTTTGGGTTGTGCAAGCACCCGTACTGTCGGATATAATATTTTGAACTCCAAATTATTTTAAAGGTAATATATTATCAAAATTTCATCATAATTTATTACAAAGTAACAAACTTTTTGAATACATTATTTCTAAACATTATATTTTCATACATTATTTTTAATAAACAAAGTACTTTAATAATGTTCTCAAATAAAAGAATTCTAGTGTTTATTTTTCCAAATATATATAAAATTTTATTTATTGTCATGTATAAATTTGTGTAAAGTTTTCGTTTGCCCGGTTTGTCTAGATAAAGTGTGGTATGAAGTTTCGCCATTAAGTATTATTAGGTCTTATTAAAAAGTATTATTAAAATGGGTGTATATTATAGAATGTAGTGTCTCAACACTTAATCCTTTACTATATAAAAGAATTTTGTATAATAAACTTGGGCTATTGTAGTACTATATTTCTTACACAATCACTCCTAGGGCAAGTTTAATAGAAAGACTTGCCCAATGAATGATTGTGTAATAATTTATAGTAATAAATTATTGCCAGATAACTGATAACCCAATGTTTATATACAACTAAATATATTGTAAACTGTTCTACTACTGTACTCATACTGTCTATATTCATCATACAAATTGTATCCTGTTGAATTTCAACAAACAGTTACTAAGCAGTAAGCACTAGTCCAATTAAACAAATAAATCTGAAATATAATTAATGATTACTAGAACCATTCTAATTGAGGACAAAGGTATTGAAACTTGAACAAACATTTAATTATTAGCAAGGTCATCATTTGTAGTATGAAATGCTAATTTTAATCTGCAAAAAGAAATATTAATTATTAAATAGGCTGCAAGCTACGTAAATAAGAAATGGTTGTCATAAAAATGATATTATATTAATGAATATACAACACTTTTTCAATAAAATTTATAATGTCATATTTAGTATGCAATATTAATAATTTTTTAAAGATTTTTGTTTTTTTAAAGAATATATTTAGTCAACATGATTATACATAACTAGGTTAATATATATTTTTTTTGTTCTTAACACACAATTAAAATTCTAATTGATTGTGTTGGATGAAGTACAGTTTATTTCTTAGGATATTTATTACACTTTTTGGAATATATTTAAAAATATTAAAAAAAAATATGTAGCAGAACTTCAACCTGTACCTCACAAAAACCCTCCAAATTCTTGTCATGAATTAAGCCATACATCCTGCACAAATAGTCTTGTCTAAAACTATATTTTTATATATTCTTTATTGTAAGCATCTGCTTAAACAAAAATTTTAGAAAATTCTACTACCAAAAGATTATTTTTTAAGATTGATCATTTAACAAGCAAGAATGTTACTTATTAATGTTTTAAGTTTTTAACACTATTTCAAATTAAATAAAAATACTCACTACTTTAAAACAGAATTTAATATAAAGTCATTATGTTTCTCATGGTTATTGGTGTATGTAGTGATGTCACTAATTGGTGGGTGTGTTTGTGACGCACTAGCATCAATTACTAGCCATTTGTTCTATAAATGTGAGGATGTGATTGTTTGTGACCCACACTTGTTAAGAGTTAAGAGGTTTGTTTTGAAGCGGTAATTTCTTTCCCATTTTTTGCCTTATAGGCCAACATAGTTTATTTTAAATCACTTTGTTTTTACCTTGTTCTTTAATTTAATAGTCATTGATGATTATTTTTTATTTCTTATACATAAGTATAGGTAAAATTACAGTTGTAACGAAATTTGAGTTTTGAACGTTCTAATTTAACTTGACATGGGACAAAGCGATGCTATTTATTTATCTATGGCCTCCATACCACAGTAATTTTAAGCATATGAAAAAATATTTTAAATATTTAAAAAAATATATACAGATATAAAAAATATTATACATACAAGTACTCCCATATTCAATTTTGAGTTATAATAGACCTCCAAAACCATGCACACCTTTTATTTTTAAGCTTTCATGAAATTTTTGGCATTTGTCAATGACCTCTAAAATCAAGTTTGCTAAAAATCTTTGCATGTTTGTCATTGTCAAGGGCAAAATTTTGGATTTTTGTTCTCCACAAATAAACAAGTTTAAATATTTTAGTGGATTGAAAAATAAATAATAATGTAAATAGTAATAAAAAGAAATAATCAAAAGATAAAGTATAATTTCAAATTATATTTACTTTTTATATAAATAAAATATATTATCAATATTTTTATTGCTTTTTAAATATTTATCTAACATAGTGAAATTTCAGTTATTTTATATAGGATTGCTTAAACTAAAACATTATCCTATGTTTTTTGAAGCTTTGCACTGTATGTTGCACGTAGCAGGATAGTCAGGGGGAACCTAGTGGTCAGACACTTCCTTTTTCCGAATTCAGACACTTTCTGCCGAATTCTGGGGCATTGTGTTGCGGCCCTGAGAGGCATATAACACGCAATGCCTCTACTCTGCCTCGTTACCAGAACTAGGAAATTAAAATATTAAATATTTAATTTCCTCGAATGGGAATGGAACCCGCAACCTGTCGCGTTTACAATCGCAAAACCTTTACACTATGGATACTCCTATAGGTAGGTACAGTGGATGACATCGAAACTACTACTTCGTACTTACATCGTAATAGCCTTCATCGATAAATGCTCTATCCGACACAAAAATAACTTTTCCATTTGACACAATAGTTTCTGATGTTAACGCATTCCCCCAAACAAAATATATAACGACTGGCCTCAATAGTACTTTTTATTGTTCCAGATACAAAGATGGAGGCGCTTGGCGATGTCCTGCAACCTTACAAGGAGCCAGTGGCTATAATCACTCGCTTGGTGACCATGGGGCAGATGTTCTCTGGAGCTTTCATTTGCTATGATATTTATAAACAAGGCAGCACTAAAGGGATAGGAATTATGCCTTTTTTGGGCGGTCTTATAATGTAAGTAAAAATTAAATTATTGATATTTATATTTAGAAGTGTTTACTTGATACTTACTACATTGAAGAACATGCAGGATAAAGTGTGAAACGTAAAAAAAAAACTTCTTATATTAAATTAATTTCTTGTAGACGATTTAATAAAAGAAATTAGAAATTATGTAGTTGGTACTTCATAAATTTAAGGCTAGTCGTGGCGTGAAGTTTCTGCCTATGTGAAGTAGTAAGGCCTTAAATTTTTACGAATAAGGAACTTAAAAGTTTATATATGAAATTGATTTTTAATCTTTTTTTTTCTATTTTGTAGTATGTATACTTAAATATGTTATTAACAATTTTTTACGAATAACTTTAAGCCTTTTTTGCACGAGTTTTTCTTTTTCATTAAGTATTCATTATTCAAATTCTAGCTATTATATTTCTTAGTATTAATTTGGATAATTATAGAAACGTTTTTTTATAATTTGCAATGTGAATTATTATGTTCAACATATATAATTCAAATTATATGTTATTCTAAAATGCGTCCTCTAAAATAGTTTCTTTACAATTTTATTGGCTTACTGGCGACCCATTCGCGCCTTCGCCCGCTTGATTATTAATTTGTATAATAAGTAATTATTAATTTACTAATCTGCATAACTTTCGTTTTATAATAATAATATTTAAAAAACAATATCAAGTTTCAGCTAAATTAATAAAACACTTATTTATAGCATACATAGAGGAAATTTAGTGGCCTAAATATTTTATTTTATTGACCAAATTTGAACTCAGAACGCATGTAGAGCGGTCCAGCACAGTTGGATCGCTCTACATGCGGCGACAAGACCATTTTATATAAATATATCTACATATATTAGTCTGATGAGTTTTGAATCCAATTTAGTTTTTTTAGTTCTCGTGGGAAATTGTCGATTTTAAATATTTTACTAGAAGTGGACAAGTTATCGAAATTGTTTGAAATAAAAATGCTTACATAAAACAGTCATGACCACTTCGATATTTTGGTAATTTCTAGTTTTTCTGAATCATAATATTTAGTTGAAGAAAGTCAAATCTCTACATATAGTATTTTCAATGTAAAAATGACAACATATAAAAAAATGACAAATAACTTTTACTTTCAATAAAAAAATATCCATGTTATGTCCAAGGCTATGAGTTCTATTCTTGGCTGATGCAAATATATGTTATTGTACATTCAAGATAAATTGAGTGTATTTGTGTGCGATCTATATACACGTATAATGTAGGCACGAGGTAACTATAAAATATAAATCTGTAAACAATAGCTCCCCACTGTTATAAAACACGTATATTTCAATTGTTGTTCTTAAATTGAATCTATTACGAAAACATTGACTGTGTCTATATCTATATCTTTACTGAGATACTGTATGCTCGTAATAGGTACCGTACGCTCCTTAACAATAACAATCGATAGTTATATAAACTTTGAAATTAATATATTTATTATAAGGAAAGATTTTATAAAAGTTGCTTCAGGTTGAAAAGGTTTAAATAAGTAGAATGTACAGCTTAGACTTAATTTTTTTTTAAAGTTTTCAATAAAAATAACCACCACCTAGTATTTCAAATACCAATTTTAAATATTTTCATATCAATGTCTGTTGATAAAAAGACGTAACTTATAATTTATAACGCCCGTAAGTCAATGTCACTTTGAATTGTAAGACACGACCGATAGCAAACCGTTGTACCTAATTTTGTTTGTTCAATATGAATTCACAATAAATGAAACAATTTTTAAATAATAGCTAATTATAAATTAATTAGTTGCTAAGTGTCTGACTGGATGGTAGTTGTTGTTTCGATTCCCGGTCACGCAAATATTTATAAGGGCTTATATTTATTCGTAACGACCCAACGTATTCGGGGTGCGTGACCGCCACGCTTGCTTTACCGATGAATTGCATTGGTTATTTGGGCCCGAGCGAGACGTACCCATATGCCCTAATGCCGTATATATGTAGTTCCTATATAAGAAGCCTACTTTCATTAGTTTTCGGGGACTCCCCGAATGCTGTATAACGAATTAGTTAATAACCAATGAAAATGAGCCCTAATTCGAGGCGATGATAGCGCAGTGGCGCAGCCTTTGACTGTAAACGCCATGGTTGGATGGTTCAGTTTTCATTTGGGGCAAGTTACTATTATAGTAAACTACTTGAGTTTAGCCTCATATTATTTATATATAACAAAGCATATTCTATAACACTTGTAGCACTAGTGTAAAAAGCCGTGTTTTTTTAATTAACTACCTATATATTATTTTAGCTTGTTATGCGTAGCATGAGGATCAATTTTAATTAAATTTATCACCTTCCTCCAATATGGTGACATAACGTTATGTATCTGAAACAGGAATTTAATTAATTTAATCAGACGGGAAAAACAGTTTTCGGTTATTTCAGACAAACATCCGCCTGACTGAGATTTGTATTCACGCCATCAAAAACGAAAAAAATAAAAGCGAAATGATGGCCAAGTTAAATGTTAAGTAATGCGTCGTTCTCGACTTCATCGACAAAAGAATGGGAGATCTAAATGGGTGCCGAGTTCTGTGTTCACTCGGTATAAAATTCAAGCTGTAAATTTTACTCAACAATTATGTTTTACGTACAGGCTTATATTAGACATATTTGCAAGTTGGCGTACTTCCAGTTTACACTGCACTATTATGTTGATATTTGGTGCCTGGTGGTAAACCTAATTCATTTTCTATTAGTAGAAGTAAATTCATTATTCTAGCGTTAATTTGCATTAAACTTTTACCTTTCTACAGCAACAATTTTGAAACTGTAACTTTATTTATTTTATTATTCTTCATCAGGGGAGTCCTCAACTTGAAGTTCGGCTTCATGCTGCGCGACGACACAATGATCCAAGTCAACTTTGTCGGTATATCCCTAAGTATTGTATACATGATGGTGTACTACATGTACTCCAGGAACAAAGTGAACGAAGTGTGGGTTCAAACCGGTGCGGCGTTAGCTGTCTGTGTCGGATTACTCGCATACGCTGAAATGGAAGATCCTAAACTAATTGAAAATCGATTTGGAAGTATTATAACTGCTTTCATGTTCTATTTGATAGCATCTCCTTTGTTGAATTTGGTGAGTGTGTCTTGTATTATTCATTATTATTTTTAATATAGTTATAAGAACGTATAAAAGAATAAGAAACCTTTTTAGAATACTTACGTATAAATATTAGAATGTATCGGGACTTGCACCCGCGGATTTTGGAAACGTGTTTGGTGATTTTTTTGTTAACATTTTATATATTAAATTATAAAAATACTATATACAATATTAATAGAGCACAAGCAAAAGCAAGAACTATTCCACTGGCTGTTATTAAAAACATGTGTATGTCATTGACCTTTTTAGTTATTCAGATTACTTTTCGTAATGTTTATTATTATTGAAAAGACGCATATAAATTATTGAAAGCTATTTTTTTCTTCAAAACTTCACATTTTGATATTTTTCAAAATATCCATTCCAGTTTGTTTGTCCTCCAAAAATGATAAAATTAAAACAACTTAATACAAATTAGCTATAACTTAAATGTACCCCATTTTACGAACTGGTTGACCAGGTAGAATTGAAGAAGACCAAAAAAAATATAATATTTTTTGATAGTTAGTATGCCCCCTTGCGGTTATTGACTTGCTAAGATAGAGGTCGTGGGCTCAACCTCCGCCCGGGACAGATATTTGTGTTTTAAGTGTTGGTACCATATTATATATTAAATAGGTATTTATAATTATATATTGCACTCTTAGAAAAAATGCTTAATTTCGTATTTTGCTAAAACTGACTGGTGGTTTCTCTAAAAATAATTTTCTTTGTCTGAAGGTGTATGATGCCTAGCTAGGGATACTGGGATGTTATCAAATAATTATTTTTCCAATATTTTGTCCAAAGTTTAACTTAAATTATATAAACACAACACAACTCACGCAATGCTTAAAAAAATCGGCGGAAACTGAACGGAACGGAGTTTTAACATTAGGTTCCCTCTGCTATATGCGGGAAGCTGAAAAAAAAACACTTTGAAATCATCTACCATTTTGTTATATAACGATTTAACATAATTAATAGAACGTTGACCTTCTTTTCCGTTGCACAGTAAGGTTATTTTAAATAATAAAATACTGTTTGCTGTAATATGTAAAACGTTTGCAAATTTTAATGACACGAAGACTGTAAATACAGCTTTAGACATAATAACAGTGCTATGGCTAATATTCCATGAAGTCACGTTATTTACTCAGATGCAATATTTTTTTACAAAAGATGTTAAAAAAATCTATGTAATTTTTACTTTATACAATAATTTAATTATATAATGAGGAATGTTATTCTATTATAAATTAATACGTTCCTGCACAAGTAAAAAAAACATAAATAATAGAACAGAATAGCTCGTAGTGACGTAGTGGTACAGCAGTGTCTGACTGTGCGCAAAGATTATAGGTTCGATTGTCACTAGGGGGAATGAATTGTTTTCATTTCCTCACTCTAATGACAAGAAAAAGTGCGGCCTTGAAATTCCGCAAATCGTAATCCCTCGCAAATTGGCCCATTCGTGAGGAACAGAGTTTCTTAACATTAGAATATGAAAAATGACTTTAACGGTTATTTTAAATAGAATCCACTACTACAAGATTTTTTATTTGTTATTTTAAATAGAATCTACTACTACAATAGAATCTACTAGAAGCCGTCGTAGCGCAGCGGCACAAGGATGTGATTGTAACGCGACGGTTGTGGGTTCGATACCCACTCGAGAAAGTGAAATATTTATTTACTTTTGCCACTCAACACACAATGCCTCCAGAAATCGGCAGAAAGTGGGGAACCGAGTGTCTTAACACTAGGTTCCCTCGAGCTGCTGTGTGCGGGATACAGCGTGAAGCTGACTTGATATTTTTTTATTTAAGGAACTTATTAATTTATAATAGATGTGCTAACATAACATATAATTATATTATGAACTAAGAAATGACGTGTAGATTACGTAACTGTTTCTATTTAGCTATCTTGCGGCTATTACGTAAACAATTAGCCGTAACTTAGTTTCCTTGTGGTGGAAACCTCTATCCTTCTTCCTTTTTGTTGCCATGTAAAATTGTTGGTTTCCTTTATATTTTCACGGCACTTCGACCATACTGAACCTCACAAGTCCCAGGTCTGACCTACTCATCCTACAACGCGATGGGCCTTTACAGTGGATCCATGGAATGCCAAGAAGTTCCTTCTCATAATATCCATTTATTTTGTTTCAGAAACATATAATTAAAAATAAGAGCACAGAAGGTATGCCGTTCCCGATCATCTTTTCTGGTACAATCGTGACGTTCATGTGGTTGTTATACGGAATCATATTGAAGAACAAGTTTATTGTGGTAAGTATTTTAATCCTTAAACTGGTTATTTTTAGAAATACATTAAATTGTGGGTATATATTTATTTTGCGTATATATTTTATTTAACATATAAAAATGTAAACGTGTGTCGTATGTCCCAAAGAATATCCAAATTTCCCATGAATATCCAAATTCCAATTCTAAGTTTATATAAAATAGTTATATACTGTACACTTTGTTGCTTTGTACTTATAATTTGAAGTAATGGAACGACTTTTTAAAATAATATGTTTAAAAAAGATGATATCTGAATAATGTCTTAGATCAATAGTGTATTATGTAAATTATTTAAATTATTTAACAGTAACGTATATTCTTTAAGGAAAAAAATTATAATATTAGGTAAAGGAAAATCTGAAAACCATATATTTTTTCCCTGTTGGCAAAAAGCGCGAAGGATATTTAATATATGTATATAATAATTATGTATATACTGTAGTAGTTTTTGAATTCTATGGTGAAATTTTGCGTTTGACAATGTCAGACAGTTTATAATATCACGAATAAAATTATAAACTAACCGTTTTTATAATCTTACGGTGACATATACACTAACTAGTGAAGTAGAAGAGTATCATATACGTGTTATTATGATTCTGCTGATTAAAAATAACATCCTTAAACGACTATGACTGGAAATAACTTTTAGAATATGAAAAACACTAGTTTTTTTTTAAATCATTTTATTCGAAATAATTATCTATATATATAAAATCGAAAGGTCACTCACTCATCACGAAATCTCAGAAACTAAATGTGCTAGGAATCTTAAATTTTGCATAGGAGTTACTTATAGGACGTAGGTGCTCGCTAAGACGGGAATTTGCAATATTCCACTTCTAAGGGGTTGTTTTTGGGGTTGAAAGCTTGTATGAAACTTCATTACTACAAATGCTAGGAGTCTCAAATTTTGCATAGACGTCACTAAGACGTAGTCATGGAAACAGAAATTAATAATAACATAGTTCACGCGGGTGAAACCGCGAGCGGCCCGCTAGTTATCTATATATATAAAATCGAAAGGTCACTCACTCATCACGAAATCTCAGAAACTACATGTGCTAGGAATCTCAAATTTTGCATAGGAGTTATTTATAGGACGTAGGTGCTCGCTAAGACGGGAATTTGCAATATTCCACTTCTAAGGGGTTGTTTTTGGGGTTGAAAGTTTGTATGAAACTTCGTTACTACAAATGCTAGGAGTGTCAAATTTTGCATAGTCGTCTCTTATAGGACGTAGGTACTCATGGGGGCAGAAGCCCGCCGCGGGCGGGCCGCTAGTATTGTATAAAATATATTAGGTTATTTAGGTTATTTAAGTTATTTTTATTTCTCCATTCTGTTAGACAAACAGTCGTACAGTTGTTGAGATTCATACCTCCCCTGGTACGGAGTATCTTAACATTGTTTTAAAACTGTAATCGTTCTTTATAATAAAAAGATGGTGAATTATTTTTACAACATGATGCTTGTATGCGTTAATCTGTCAATGTCTTATGGAATTATTATATGTGTAACATATTACGTATTACTCACACTATATGTAGACACTGATAAGAATTCGAACTGATAACGCAAAAGATATTTAGCTACTGTTATCAGATAATAGAAATTGCTGAAGTTAAATATTTTTCATTTATTTATGATTTGCATGTGATGCAAATATTTATTTAACAATAAGTTAATATTTAACAATCCATTAAAATAAATTCAAATAGACAGCATGTTAGGTCAGTTAAAATGTCTGTACGTGGTTGTAGGTTCGTTTCATACTTGAGGCATTTTTCATCTTCACGCTTATAGACGCCGCGTTCGCGTATTTTATTTATTTATTAATTCGTTTACTCGATATGGAAATCCATTACACATTTAATGCGTAACGACCACGAAAGATTGGAAAATTGAGAATCAAACTATTATATGTAAATATTAGGCATTTATATTTAGGTGGCGAAATCCAATGGCGTCCCGGTATCTTCTATAAGCAGATTAAGATAAATTGAAACGTATTTAATGATGATATTTACATTATCAGTATGTATTACTTATTTTGATACGATAATGGACAATTATTTCATATTGTTATAATAACTACAAAAATTGTAGATTTAATATGAACAAAAATATGGGCCATATAGGTAATGTGTATTTTTTATTTTAAAGCAATCCTCCGAAACCGTAGAACAGATTTATTTAAATAGATATATATATTTTACCATTAAGGCCTTTTTGGGAGCCATCATCTTATTAAATGATTTATTACTATATTATTTAGGTATAAGAAAGGAAAAGAAGAATAAAAGTTTGAAGCCAGTTGGAGGAAGGACACAAGGGTACGACTGTAAAGGCGACGGTTGTGGGTTCGATTCCCGCTCGAGGAAACTAACTATTTAATATTATAATTTCTCTGCTTTGGTAATAAGGTAAATCAAAGTTCGTCACCAAACTCATAATGCCTCGAGATATGGGCGGAAAGTGTGTAACGGAAGTGTCTTAATAGGAACGGAGTGTTTTACCACTTTCTCAGGTCCCTTTGTCGGCCCTGCTATATACGGATAGAGCGTTAACATAAAAAAATATCCTATAATGTTTTTTTGTTTATTTTTAGCTTCAAAACGTAGTTGCGTTTGCTCTATGCGCGTTCCAACTAAGTCTCTTCGTGGTGTACCCATCGAAGTCCAAGGGCAAGGACAAGGTGAAGGCCAAAGCGAAGAAATCCAACTAATTAGGTTATTTAAAAAGTCCTATTTTACAATATCTAATATATATGTATAATACAAAAATCTGTTACTATAAGTATTGCTTGTGTATTTTAAAATCGATTTTTTATCGATTATTATAAAATGATAATTAATATATTTATGTTTATATTTTCAATTCGATATCGAGTTTTTTACTTATTTACATATATATAATCGATTTAAGTAGCATTATTATAGCAAAAGAATATTACTTTCTCACAATAAATGTCATTTGTGAAAGACATGTCAATTTAGTTCCTGAAAATATTACAAATTCAACTATTATGCATATACAATCTATTAATGTTTTTAAAAGCGGTTTTTTTATGATTTTATATGCAACAATATATTTTTATAAATGGTCATAATATTGAAATTATGTAAGAAATGGAAACTTCACTTCACTTCCCTTGTTTCTTGGGAAATATTTTGAATATAATTATACTGTAAAAAACTTCACTCTATCATAATGAAAATTGTGTTACAGATTACAGATAACAAAAATAGATGCAGCAGTATGTTAATTATTTGCATCGCTAAATTACAAACTTACGTGTTAAAAAATATAATAATGTATAATCTATATTTAAAAATAGTATTTTTGATATATTTATATATAAAATAATATATTAAATATACAGCTTACAAATAAATAAAAGAACAAAAGGATTTTTTTGGAAAAAGCATTTTTATGGTTTCTTTAAAATATTATTAAATTAAAGAAATAAAATATGATTTAATTGTTAAGAAACACTAGTTAGTTCCTTATTATCATTCCAAGTTTGCAGCTCAATCAAATTTTACATAGTTTTTTTAATAAAAACTATTTATTTATATATAATGGGGGCTTATGCGTGTCGAATCACCCTTAATTTTATTTTCCTGTTTTTAAGCAGTGAAAGTGAATTGTACGTCGTTTGACTGTAAACGCGATGGTTGTGGGTACGATTCCCCTTCAGGTCAATGTTTTATTTTAATTTCAACTTAAACAGGAAAAGTAACGGCAGAGCCCCTATTTGTATAGCTCAAACTTATGATTCAACATAAGCAATCTAGTGAGTAAGTGAATGCTTAGGTCATTATATATATTATTTTATTTACAATTTAGATAAATATTTTTTAAATAATCGATTTCTTTTTGTTTTTTTTTATGTATTATTTTGTTGTAATAATATATTTATATTAAAGAGTGTAATTATAAACCAGTTTGTGATATCAATGTATGTATGAGTATTTATGACGCAATATTGAGAAATTTATAATAAAGATTTTTTACTATACATAATTTTTTTAATTATTCGAAAACTATAATAACATGGCTAATAATTGCATAATAATAAAATTGTTATAACAGTACAAAATATACTGATGTCATTCAGTCTCCAGAATCCGGCGAAAAGTAGGGAACGGAAATGTCTTACTAGAATGGAGTGTCCTTAACACTAATGATCTCAGGTTCCCTCAGCTGTTCATAATCTGTCGCGTTTCGCCTTTGTCCCTGTGCCATGACTACCTTCATTAAGTAACTTATTCCTAGATATTCTCAGTTCCTGCTTACGTTTAGGCACATAAAAATAAAACAAATTTGGAATATTTAATAATATACTTTTTTAAATGTTAATAAATATTTAAAATTAATTTAATTTAATTTTTATGCACTTTATTCTTAAAATGTGCGTAGAAATATATTTTAAGTATGGTTTCGCTTGTGGCGGTCGCTGCGAACTCCACGTCGACTCGCGCATGTTCAAACGGGAACACGTTGGGGAATTCATCCATGGGTACTGTGAAATTCATGAACTGGTAGGTCCCCTAAAAATTTTTATTACATTTTTTTCTGTTATACAATTAATTTTAATTTACTGTTATTCAATTACGATATACAATATATTTTTAGGTTCACGCTGTATCCCGAACACAGCAGAGTACGCAGAGGGAACGTAGTGTTAAAACACATCGTTCGCCATTTTACACAGAATTATGTTGAGTGGCGGAACTCAACGCCGCGTTTTGCCTAGACGCTAGAGCAAAGAAATGGAAATATTAAATATTACATTTCCTTGAGTGGAGATCGAACCCACAATCTCAATTCGTGACACAATTCGTGCCCCTGCGCCACGACTGGATTCCATGATGTGTAACTGTAATATATGAATTCTATATAAAAATAATAAAATTCATATGATGTAAACTTTAGAAATATACCTACTTATTTATTATAAAAGTACTTACAGCTGGCAAAGGACATGTAACGTAGTCCCTGATCCGAGAGCCAAAGAACTTTTCTTTACTCAACAGGTCACAGTATTTGTAGTGCAGTTCTATAAATGAGCGGCGATACTCATTGTGTAGAAACTCGTAGAAAACTAAATTCAACTGATATTATAATATTATTTAGAAAAGTTTGATATAAACATCAATAAAGCTTAAGTATTTTCACGATGAATCCCGCACACAACAGGTTGGAGGAACCTAGTCCCCCGAATTTTTCGTTGAGTGGCGGAACTACGGGTTTTTACATAATAGTTAAGCCTTGAGTATTAACGCCGGGTTTTTACATAAGTACTTACCTACTTGAGACTTAAGTATTTTAAATTACCTCATAAATGTTAACTAGTAGGTATCTAGATTGCATGTTTAGATAATTTTCAATTTAGTTTCACGTTTTATCCCGTGTAAATGAGGGTAGGTAGAAAAAATCTAGTGGACACTGATCTGCGCTTCCCGCCCAACTTCCAGATATTACATACGTCTCGAGCAACGGAACACAACAACGAACATATATTTTCAAAGCTAAAGTCCAGATCAAAGAAAATATCTTTAGAGAAGTGCATGGAGGCTGTCCCATTACATCATAAGACCTTAATGAAATAACTTGATACTTTTTTAAAACAAACCTTTTTAAATCACTTCAACTTACCGTAACATTGTTATTCCATTCATACTTGATTGTGGATTCTGAGTTTATGAAATAGCCACCGTTGCGACTGTAGCGTTTGATGATGAAAGAATAATTGTATATATATTTTTCATTCATAAATACAATTTTTGTACGTTCTGGTATCACTTGAACACCCTATAGATTAAATTTTTATGTTTATTCTTTTACAAGTAATTAATTAAAAATTATAAATATAAATTTTACTTCCATATAATATATTTTACTGCTCATGTATCATCGGCTCAAGAATAGAAACAAATAATCATATTTTTTTCTTGTCACACAATAAAATAGCTAAATTATTTAAAAAATATATTTAAAAACAATAATATCATTCAACTGAAAAGGTAAATTTTCTTATATTTTCGATCTGGTACTTTTAATACATATATACTATATGAAAATTTTGATGAAATTTGGACTGTTCCCTAAATTCGGTCATCAAAAGAGAATCCTTTTAGTATTAGAGAAATTTGTCAAAGACATTACTTTTACACTTTGGCAACTTAGAACACGTGCCAGTCTAAGTAGACTTAAATACTATTTAGCAATATTGTATATCTATAAGATATGTATATATTTCTATAAGATATGTATATATACAGGTCAATTAGATATCGTCTTTTTATAAGGTCGGTTAAAAAATCCTATATTAAGTACGTATATAGTTGAAGCAAATAAGTTCAATATTCAAGCGAAACATTATAATAGGTACTTAGACTTACACATAGAACAGGAATAATTATACACATTGTCGATAATATTATAATACGTAGAAATTGCTTAATGCCCATCCTGAAATATTTTTCCAAATATAAATTCTGAGCCACTTACAGCACTGATTGGTCAAAAAGAACGTTTGAAAATAAATTTAAATAACTTCATTACTAATTTTCCACTGATATAGTTATTCAGTATCATTTTAAACTTTTAATGTATTTTTAATGAATAGAATGAAATATCTGAGTACAAATAAATTGCTATATCCAAATGATGGAAATCATGGCCAATTTGTTGAATTATAGTTCAATGTTATACAATTTAAGACTAACATAGGTACATATAGTTCATTGTGAATGATCATTTAGTAGCACCTATAGTTTATATATTTTAGATGTACCTACTTACTGGCCCTAATACTTACTAGAAATAAATAATTTGTTATAATATAGGTAGGCAAGTAACAAATGATTATTTAGTCAGAAAAGAAGATATCTGAGCGCCGTATGTTCAAATCAAGCAGCTTTCAAATTATAATGCGGTTTAAAAAAAATATCAGTATTACCTATCTCCTTACGTATGGAATAAGACAAATAAAAAATAATTTGGGTATACATATTCGTTCTCGAACTTCACGGCAAGTGATTTGTAAGGTTATGGATTTTTCCGCTATTTTTACAACTTATGCGATATTATTATGATGGTATAATTAAAAACATTCAGTACCTTGTTTTAACATTCTTTTCTTCCTCTCGCTATCAAGATGTAACACGCTTTTATTATTTAGTAAGGGTTATATTTCTTATTAGAGTAAGTTATTTTTAACTTTTTAGTTAATTTTATTTACAAATGATAAAAGCTTGTTCTTAGAAAAGTTTTTTTTCTTTTATTTTATTGGAGTAGGTACGTTCTATGCCTAAATCGGCACGAACTCAAAAAATAAAATCGGTTAAGCGCGAGTCCTACTCGCCCACCGAGGGTTCCATACAAAAATTGGAGATTTTCTCTGAAATCCAAGTTTAGCTCAGCCGTTTCATCTGATACCTCACCTGAAGCAACGGCTTTAATACCAAGTTTTGTGGGGGCAAAGGTTTTAAAGGCTATTATTTTTTAAAATTTAACCATAAATGTATGTAGTTTTCAGACTTTATATGTTTAATAATATTTTGCCGTACTACTCTTATAGCTGCATAAAATGAGATTACATTAATATGCTATGATAATTATAATGAGATATAAATATAAAATGTTATTTATAACGTTTGTATCGCGTTTTCGCACGTATGCATTATGTCATTTTAATTTTCATATCAAACTGTCATTTCAAAAGTGCAAAAATATGTTCAATATTGTATTTTTATGTGCTTGTAATAATAAAATTAAAAGTAAATAACAAATATGTCTACTGCAACCTTCAGTATGGAATCTACAAAAGATATAATAGGAACTTGCCTTACCATGTGTCCACTAGAAGAATATATCTTGTGAGTTGAATTTAAAAATAATAAATATTATTTTCTTTTAATTATATAAATGGTAATTTCATCTATATAGTTTGTTTAAAGGCGGAAAAAGGAAAAGATGATACATGTTCTAGAAGTAACGCAATCAAAATTTGTATTGGTGAAAAGTTATAGTCGCTCAGCTGCAGATAAAAATATGGCAGTTTCTTCTGTGTTAAGGCCTTTCGACGTACTAATGGAAACAGTGCACTATTTATTATTAGAGTAAGTTAAAATAATTGTTCTATAGATTTTTTAAACTATATTATATATCTATTTAGTAAAA
The DNA here is from genome assembly GCA_016802625.1 of Heliconius numata. Lineage (NCBI taxonomy): Eukaryota > Metazoa > Arthropoda > Insecta > Lepidoptera > Nymphalidae > Heliconius > Heliconius numata. Next base: position 273,979 of record JAEBDU010013267.1, on the reverse strand, counting down.
GCACATTGTAAGAAATTATTATTTAATAAATCATGCAAAAGTTTTAACAAAGACATACAAAAGTGTCTCAATTTTTTTTTATTTGCAGAGTTTCAAAAAGAGAAGATGTTAAGATGTCTGTGATGTACAACTTTATACATAACAGACTAATGGCAGTCTTACAAGATATGACTATTCAGAGGATGCCTATCCAACAGTGTGACAAATGTACCTTATTATTAGAGCCTATGATAAGATTTTATGTCTATTATGGTTACAGGTACCTGAAATCTAGATTTATGTAAATCCTAATTACACAAAGTAGCTTCACACTTTTTACCATATTTAGTAGTGTAGGCAGAGGAACCCTTGGTTTTATTTGATTGGTTGATACAATTGCTGCGGTTTGTCTATGTAACAGAAATGGAAATAATTGTAATTTAATTTTCATGAAAACATAAATAATTGGTGTGTATATTTGTTGCATGACACTCCACAACACATTATTAACCACATCCACATAATATACTACAAAATATTTTCTTTTATTTCAGAATGTGTGACAGTCCACCTAGCGAGTTTGATCCAGTATTAAACCAAAAATATTTATTGCAATGCTTAAAATTATTCCTTAGTTGCTCGGACACTTTGGATATGAGCCCTGATATTGAGAGATTATGTGATTTTTTTATGTGTGTAGATATAAAAAAGGGGAATGAGTTGTTCTGTGATAGAACACTTATGGAGTCTTTATATATTTTATGTAATTTGGATGATGTTCATCCACTGTATAGATATTTGTCATTGCCAAAGAAACTAAAGACGTAAGTGAAGTATCTTAATTTAATGAATTACAGTACAGAAATGAGTTGTGGTCCCCTCTTGTAAGGCTTCCTGAAATTTTGCACATTGTACCACTCATACAGAAAGAAATTAATCAAAAGTACAAAAATCCTAGTCTACTCCAAAGCTAACTTTATGGTGGCTATGAGGATGGTAATGTATCTCCTACAATTCCAATAATTATAAAGAAATAAATAACTGTCACGCATATAGAATATTAGGCAGAGAGATCCTAGTTTTAAGATAACCTAATACCCATTTTCAGCTCAATTTTCAAGACATTGTGCATTTTGTTTTGCTGCAAATTAAAAAAACGCCCCCTAAAGGAATTGAGCCTTCAATCATCGGTAGCAGTTAGTAATAAGTAATTCTGTAAAATATGTTACCAATTATGATTTCTAGTTTTTATTGTTTACAGTCCTGCATTGGTAACGGCATATAATATAGCAGTTGCAAATATCCATGGCAATTATATAAGAATGTGGAGACTAGCCAGGAGCCTGTGTCCACTAGCATTTGCTGCTTTTTATTTAAACTTACCTCTGATACAAAGGTGTGTGAATGGGTATTTAATAATTCTAAATACTTTTTTTTTTTTCAAGAAAACCCGCGAAATATATTTCTTTCCCTAATGTGGAATAACACTTCCAAAATGGTTTCTAAATATTTTTTTCTAATATTTTTTTAGCTTCATGTTGTATCCTATATAGAAAGATAGGCAGAGAGAATCTAGTGTCGAGACACTCCTCATCTCCGCGCACCGCGCAATTTCCCAGATATTGCGTGTTGAGAGGCGGAAATTTCCGCCCCGCTTTTTCTTTTACCAGAGTGAGAAAACGAAAATATTAAATAATTGATACCCCGAGTTGGAAACGAAACAACATCCATTGCGTTTACACGGTGTGCCACTGCGCCACACCGATTATAAAATATCACAGATAGATAGATATAGATAAAATAATATAAAAAAATTACAGAAGAGCATTCAAAGTGCTAAGCGTCGCATACAACAACAAGCAATTGACGGTCCCTGTAACATTGGTGAGGGGCTGGCTCGCATTCAACAGTGACGAGGAATTGAGAACAATTTGTGCACACTACGGCTTGAAAGCAACAGATGGCGTATTGTTTAATAAAGGAGACTTTAAAATGGATGTTGATTTGGTATGTATTGCTCTACGCAACGGTGCATTGAGTTTCACGTGAGCAACAAATATTGTATTTATCAAACTTGAATTACTTAATACATGTTTTGTTGTTGACTAGGCCCCCCCTTCCCTATTACTTTTTTTATCACGCAGCAAGCTGTTAGTTGAGACGCAGGGCCACAAGCGTGCGACTATAATCGCGACGTTTAAATATTTTATTCCTTATTGTGGTAATGAAATATTTAATATTTTACTTTCCTCGCTCTGGTAAAGACGCAAAGCACGGCGCTTACTTTACCGCCACTCAATAAGTAATGCTCCGAGAATTCGGTAGAAAGTGGGGAACGAAGTGCTTTCACACTAGATTAACAGGTTCCTTCTTCCTACCCCGCTATGTGCGGGATACTGCATGAAGCTAAAAATAATAATTAACAAAATTGTCTTCATCTTTCAGCCTAGACCAATAAAAAATTATCAAGCGAAACTACTACATATGAAGTTGCATGATGTGTTAACATATACCATATAAAAATTGAAAAGGGAAATTTATAATGATTCCTATAAGATTTTAAACGGAAAATTAATAATATTTTTTCGGTTTTATATATAATTGGATAATTTTTTTAAAAAAAATGTAAACAAATATTTTTTTTTTAACATTAATTTTAATAAAGGTCTGTTAACGTGATAGCAGTAAGCCACTGTTCAATCAATGCAAAGGCATTCTGTTTTTATATAGTATAGTTAATTGATTTTATTGTCTATATGAGAAATACGATTTTATATATCCTATATCTTATAAAACAAAGTCGCTTTTCGTGTCTGTCTGAACTTTCTAACTCTTCTTCTAAACCACCCAACGGATTTTTATGCGGTTTTCACCATTAGGTCGAGTATTTCTCAGGGAAGGTTTATATATAGTTTATTATTTGTACATTCTTATGTAAATTAACATAAATACGATAAATGTGTCTAAAGTCCTACCCGTTTAGACACTTTCGCGCATGCGCTGCTTTAATGGTAAGTACTACATGAAAATAATGTACTGGAGTATTATTCCTCTTAATAAGATCTACAAAAAAGTCCGCGAGAGCATATTTTTATCTTTTAAGGATAACGTGGAGTGATCATATTTCTGTCTAAAAATAGTAATTTCAATATATTTTTTATTGTGAGGGATATTTTTCCATAATGGTATTAATCCTTATCCTTTAAAATACTTTATTAATTTTCTACGTTAAACGAAGACAAAATTTGCTTTTTACACTATTTCGAAATTGCGAATAGTTTTAGTGAAAAACGCATTTAATTGTTGACACATCACGCCGTTGACACATCAGCTGTGCCGACTCAAGTTTTACTTATCCCTTACTCTCAGCATATAAATAAGTATATTAGTTACGTTGGCCATTTAATGTAGATCAAAACTGTCTTTTACTGTTTTTCATATTAATAAGTACTTTAGAAGTTGTTACAATATCAAAACATCTTTGCTGCGAAACGCGCCCCGCGACGTTTTGCTTATACAAGCGCGTCATGAGCAGTCATCGGTGGTTCAGTGGTAGAATGCTCGCCTGCCACGCGGGCAGCCCGGGTTCGGCCCGATTCCCGGCCAATGCATTCTATTTAATTTTCCTCACAGGCAGCCACGTAGTGCTTGCTTTTCAGCAGGGACAGAATACCCTCTTCAGCATTAACCACAAGCTCGAAAAAAAAAACCCACCCGCTATAAAGGCATAGCAACGAAGATTTAGATGCGTTTGCACGTATTGGATAATTGGAGTTGAATGTATTATTTCAGCGCGATATATTTGGTTTCTAATTTTTGTAGTAGTTATTAGTAGGTAGGCTTTTGTTTATAATTTCTTCCGTTTAAAAATAGTCATTTCATTGAAACTACGAAAATGCGGGTTGCATTAGAGTTTAATTAATTTTCACATTATCTTAATTGCTTTGCAAACATACATTATATGAATAATCCAGTAGTAAAAGCGGGCGAAGCCGCAAGGGGGTCGCTAGTTTTATTATATAATAAAAATGAGTAACAAGGTAATGTACGGCGTTCCTCCCTTAACACGCAATGCCACAAGATGAGCGAAAAATAGGGAGGGAGATGTCTTTATTTTTAAATCCGGCTTTTGATTCAAAAGTTAATTTATTGGTCACCGTTACAACTATCGGCAATATCGGTACAACTATATTTCCATTAATATTGTAGACCAAACCTAACTTTTTACTTTCAAGAGATAATATTTTTATTATTATTAAAGGTAGGAGGATGTCTTGATATAAAATTATTATTAAATATATATTGATATACTAATTGTATTTCATCATATACCAAATAAAGACTGATTTGTGTTAAATATATCAGGGAAGCAGATTATTTAAGTTGCCAGTTGTCAAAACTAGATG